>CM069916.1:71893695-72029695 GCA_036172215.1 Camellia granthamiana | reverse complement strand
CACATCTTCAAATTCCTCCATTTCCTTAGCTCAAAACTCCAAAAAAGCTTCAAGTGTCAAGGTCTTCTCTTCATCAACACATAGCCTCACCATCCCTACTACCACTCCAGCAGCTAGGAAGTGAATTTCAGAGGTTGAGAAGCTACAAATCAAAGCCAAGAATCAAAGAAAGACAAGTCTTCAAGGGTAAGTCTTCAAAACCAACTTTTAGGGCTTTTTCTTGGTTCTTTTTTATACTCTAATTGGTTGAGAATTGGGGCTCCGACCCATACTGATTTTGTGCTTGTTTTGAGCCCCTCTACAACTTTGTAGAAGGGCTCAACTCCATTTGATGCTTCTATGATACACTTGTTTCAATACCTAGCTTTTATGCCATTTTCTTGCATGCTAGTTTTGGTCTATTTGTGTTTGTTTCTAGGGGTCCGACCCCTACTAATTTTGTTCTTATTTTGAGCCCCTCTACAACATTGTAGAGAGGCTCAACCCCATTTGGTGCTTTTATATACCACCTCCTTCAAATTTCATCAAGTGTGCCATTTTTGCATGCAATTTTTGACCTATTTGTGTTTTTTTTGGGACTTCGACCCCTACTGGTTTTAGTCTCTTTTTGACCCCCTTTACATATTTCATGAAGGAAGTTTGGTCATTTGATGTATATTTTGGCATGTCTCTTGTTATAGCATATTTGGAGCCTATTTTGCATGGATCTTTTAGCATGTTTGTGTTCTGATTTTGAGGATGTCATCTTCTGTATATGTGCTTATTTTTAGCTAATATTCAATGTTGTAGAAGAAAGTTTGTCCATTTGGGGTTTGCATATATCACTTGTCTCAATACCCCTCTTTTGGCCACTAACTTTGCATGCTTTGGTTGATCTATCTATGCTTGCATTTAGGCCATGTTTATTACTGAAAAAATGCCATTTTTGGGACTGTCTTGCTACTGTTCTTGCTGCCATGATCATATTTTGCATGTATAGCATGGCTACAGGCCATTTCGGGGCTTAATTTCGCATTTTCGGGATGAATGCATGCTTCGAGTGTCATTTCGATTTGTTTCGGGGTTGTTTTCCCCTTTATTTAAGTGCTTAAATTCCATTGCCATGTTTGCATATCATTTCCCATGCCATTTGTATCATTTTTGCATTGCCTCGGTTTGCGTGCCAATGGGCACGCACTTCGAGGCACCTCATTTTTATCATTCCGGCAGCCTATGTGAGCGTGGCTGGGGCTATCTCATGTTGGCGTAAGCCCAATTTGCATTTTCATGTTTCTACATCATTGCCTCGATTTGCGTGTCCGCGGAACGCGTTTCGAGGCAGCTCTGTTTTATCCGACGGCAGCCTATGTGAGTGAGCTGAGGCTCTCCCATGTAGGTGTAAGCCCATCGTTGCATTCCGTATGCCATTTCATCGCATATCATCGCCTCGGTTTGCGTGTCCGCGGGCACGCATTTCGAGGCACTTCGGTTTTATCCGATTTTCTCAGTTGCATCGCCTCGGTTTGCGTGCCTGTGGGCGCGCATTTCGAGGTACCTCTGTTTTATCCGATTTGCATGTCATGCCATCGCCTCGGTTTGCGTGCCCGCGTGCACGCTTTTCGAGGCATCTTATTTTCATCTCATTTTCACAGCATTGCGCATGCTAGGATTGTATGTTAGTTGCATTTCATGCATATCATGCATATTGCACGGGAAACGAGGCACGTTTCGTACTCCGAGTGACGGAACGGGTCTCAATTCCCAAGTCACCGACACTCCGGATTACCCATGATGGAGTTAGGTTTTGTGGTAGCATTCATCTGCATTCATCCCATATTGAGTTGTGCGATCCGACTCCTCGGCCATCATGCATTGATATGCGTGATTGGTGGCACGAGGATCGAGGCATGCATATATTTGTGAGATACACTGCTGTGCCCTTCTCCTGCTCTCTGTTACAGCAAAATCAGAAGTCAGCAGCTTTTTAGAGCTTGGTACGCAATTCGAGATAAATTGCAAACAGAGGCTAATCAGGGCATCCCAGTGGATTTCTGCGCCAAGCAGCCCAACATGTCTCATTCATCAGGAGCAAGGCAGTCCCTGGCTTGCATGCCAGTTTTACTTTTCTGTAATTAATTTGTTAATTAATTAGAAATCTGTATATTTATTCGGACTGTATATTCTTTTATTCGGACTGTATTATTATTTTATTCGGACCCTCTGCGCGAGGGCAAAATTGTAATAAGGGTGTGTGAGTGTGATGTATGTCTTCCAACCCCCATTTCTTTCTCCCTTTTATTTACCCGCTTTGGATGGTTAGATATAGGGCATATTTCAATTAGCATACAGTATGACAGCATGTTTGCATCATTCATCTGTTTTGCACGCACCGGGCTCGGCGCATCATACAAACTGCATTGTATTTCAATTACAAGATGAATACATGTTAGTTGTTGCATTTCACATACCATGTTTAGAATAGCCGAGCCTGCTATAGTTTGCATCTTTGCATGTGTTGCATTAGGCATTTCTGTATATTTTAGGATCATGCATGATTTCTAATCAGTTTTCTGTTTTGGCTTGGAGTACTAGGTAAGTTTTATGCTTTAGCATCCTTGCATGCGTGTGAGTGTTGCCATGATAGCATGCTTGCCATGAGGCTATGTGCTTATGTGATATAACTGCCTTGAATGCCTGTGGGTGGAGGTTGAGTTATCTGAATTGGAGCAAATCATTGACTGTTTGTTTTAAGCCCACTAGATAGTGGCAAAATCATTGTTTTACTAAGCCCACCTGAGGGTGGCAAACCCACATTTTAAGCCTACCTGCGGGTAGCAAACCATTTTCAAACAAACAAACATAAAATGTTTTGTTCCAATTCAGACGACCCAGTCTATACTTATTTGCTGCGAGCATCACATAGTAACCTAGGCTAATAACCGGAATAAGAACTCACAATGTTTTCAAAAACTGATATCATGGTTAGTAGAGGCCGGTCTTTGACCGGGCGAGAGGGGGTGCTCACGATGCGACCTTCCCTAATCGTACCCAAGTTCCCGAGCCGAGGCAACTTTGGTGATGACGGACACGTGGCCTTTGGCACCGAGTCAGGGTTTCCTAAATTTCCCATTTTAAAATATTTAGGTGGCGACTCTGTTATCTGGCAAAGCAGTCCATGTTTGGCACTTCTTTCAAAAAATCTGTTTTTCTCAAAAACGATTTGCCGGATTTGGACTCTTTGGTTCGAGATTTGGAACCGCAACAAGAATCGAGTCCGAGCTGTAGCGAGGTCCCCCGCGGGCGTTGTTACAGCATCCAAACAATTGGAAAAGACGAAGGAATGAAAATCCAACTTCCAATTGGACAAAAAGAAGCATTATGTTCGACCTACCCTATTGGAAAACGCTGAAGCTTTGACACAACCTTGATGCCATGCACATAGAAAAAAAAATATGTGACAATCTGGTTGGGACATTATTGAGCATAGATGGCAAGAACAAGGACACGGATAAAGCACGCTTGGATTTAGAGGACATGCGGATACAAAAGGAGTTACACTTGAAGAGGCCTTCTAATGGCTCATTCGAGAAGCCTCCGGCATCATACATATTGTCCCTAGTAGAGAGACAAGGTTTTTGTGATTTCTTGAAATCGATTAAGCACCCGGATGGCTATGCAACAAATGTATCCAACTGTGTCACCGCTCATGGTGGAAAATTAGCTGGCCTCAAAAGTCATGACTGTTATGTCCTTCTACAATGATTACTTCTAATTGGGATGCATGGATACATTTCCAAGGACATTGAGACCACACTTTTTGAGTTGGGAGCTTTTTTCAAATAGTTGTGCTCAAAGACATTGAGGGTGACTGATTTTAAGAAATTGGAGGAACAAATCGTACTTATACTTTGTAAGTTTGAGAATATTTTTCCTCCTATGTTTTTTGATGTCATGGTCCACCTGGCAATTCATTTGCCTCATGATGCTATGCTTGGAGGGCTTGTGCAATATCGATGGATGTATCCCATTGAGAGGTAATACCATGAGTCCCCTTTCATATTTATTTAAATATAGTACAACGTGTAAATATTGACATTCAAATCATATCGTCATGTAGGATGCTTGGACTTCTGAGAGGATTTGTTAGCAATAAAGCTCGGCCAGAAGGTTCCATTGCGAAGACTTACATTTTCAAAGAGTGTACGACGATTTGTTCAATGTATTTGGATGGAGTTGAAATGGTGTTTAATCAAGAAGAAAGGAACTATGCCGGGGGTGACAATGACCCGAGGTTGGCGGTTTTCACTCAAAATGTTCGTTCGTTTGGTTTACTCGCAAGGGCAATCGATATGTCTCTATCTGCTCACAAAATGGCTAATTGGTTTATCCTACACAACAACTCAGAAGTAGAAGAATATCTAGAGTACGACTCGAACCTTTCAATGTACTATATGTGAGCTATATGCTTTTTTTTAGTAATCATTCTTCAAATTACTTATGAATTATATTATATTAACTAGGGAACACAAGATATTGTTGTAACAACAACATGGAAGTGCAGGCGACATTGCCAAGAGACAATGCAAAGAATTTCCTAAATAGTTCAAAGATCACGTAAGCTAAAATTCCTTATAGTATAGTTTTAACATGACACTTTTTTTTTTTAATTATTATTATTTTTTTAATTTTTTTTAATGTAGATGAACCAATTACGGAACAACACGTCACCCCGAAGCAACCGATGAGATGTGGGCATTAGCAAATGGTCCTACTGGCTTAGTGAACACATATTCGAGATGTATTTGTAATGGCGTCCGATTCCATACTCTCGACCGTGACAACCGTCATAAAAGTCAAAATAGTGGATTGGTAGTGGAAGGGGACCATGAAGGCCAATTGATAAAGTTTTAAGGCTATATTTGCAAAGTTTGGGAAATGACATATTTGTTTAGGCATCATGTTGTTTTATTCCAATATGAATGGTGTAACATCGGTAGTAGCAGAACTTTGCGAGTCGAACCACATTTGACTGCTATTGATGTAAGAAGTTGATGGTATAAAGATGACCTGTTTGTGTTACCATCTCAAGTTCAATAAGTTTTGTACGTTCATGATATGAAGTTATAAGCCAATTGGAGAGTAGTAGAAAAATTCCAACATCAAAGAATTTGGGATGTGCCAAAGCTGGATGTGCCAGAACCTGATGATGTGTTCCAACAAGATGAAAGCATTGATGTTGTACCAACTGAGGCTATGGATGACAATGTGGTTTTGCGTTGAGATGATATTGATGCTGACATTATTCCAATAGAAGTTTTGCAATTTGATAACCGTGTACAACCCGAGGTTGTTATGGGAAATGACTTCATCTGTGATGATGAAGATGAACCAACAATGAAGGGTGACGATGAAAAAGAAGATGAGCTTAAAAATGATTTTGATAAAGATATGGACAAAGAGTCTTAGTGTATGGGTTCGAAATTTTAATGTGTGTTCTTGGTAGTCCTTCTTATTTTGTTTTTTTGTCTTTTTTTGTTGTTGATGTAATGGGGAAAATGATGAGACTGCTTTTGTTCTTTATCTCTTATGCAGTGCGATGAGACCTCATGTTTTCCATTTTCGAGATGTAGTTGTAATATTTTTTGCAATGTTGATCCTCTTAAATTGATGAACCTTTTTATTTGAAATTTATGCTTGCCATTGGTTTACGTACAACACCTTTCTTTGACAAGCATGATGAAGTTTTTTTTCCTATTATGTTACATGATAATTTTTTGAATGATTTAGTTTCTGTAAATAATCAATATTACTGAAAATATCGATGATGTATGTGATGTTTTACTTAATGTATATCATGTTTGCAAATATATTGTAGCTAGCAGCATGGTTCTTGGGATGAAGATAGGTCGGCGTAAGAAACCAGCAAGTGGCAACAATGCATCAGCCTCAACAACATTTGCACATGACATTGCCACCCCGCTCACCTTTTTCGATGAGACACATCCACTGGATGACACACAAACAGTTGTGGAAGAGACACAGGCTCATGGCATAAGTAAGACCATTGTACTAAATTATTGTCAATTATACATTTGGGACACTATTTGCAATTTGAATGTGTGACTTGTTGCCCATTCTTTACAAGGGAAAACTAGGTCAACTCGTGTACGCGGACCTACCCTAGGAAAATGAGTGCAAAAAAAAAAAAAAAATTGCTAGCAACAAATGAGAGAAACTGCATGTTTATGTCAATCGTCTATTGAATGCAATGACTGGAGGGAATGCCACCCCAGCAGCAAATGAATTGGGATTACAAATTAGGCAGTTGTGCCCTCTCAAGGGCATGAAGTCATGGAACAAAATTGATCAGAGTATCAAAGATGCTGTTGTACAAGCTATGCTAGTAATTATTAACCTTGAACTAAATGTCTTCATTACTTATATTTGTAATTGCTATAATTAATTTATGTAATACTTTGCATATTTATACTTGTAGGACAAGCTAAAGAGATCGTTGATAGAAAGGTGTATCTCTTGTACAAGGATTTGAGGTACAACCTAAAGCAATATTTCCTTGAACTTGAAGAAAAGGGTGTTGATGACCCCTATACTCATCCGCTTATAGGAGTTTGCTTAGACGATTGGAAACAAATGATTGACGTGGCTTGGAAAGATGAATCTCATTTGGTATGAAACATTTATAAACCACTCTATTGCTTTAAAAATGTATTATGCCTTGATATGTAATAATTGTTGAATCCCTACATTTTTTTAGAAACGATCAAAAGCCAGTAAAGCAAATAGAAATATGCTACCATACAATCATACAAGTGGATCTCGATCATTTCCAATAGCAATGTCGAACATGGTGAGAAATTATTCATTTGAAAAATATATGAATCATTCATGTAACCAAAAGTCATGGTTAATACTTTGAGGAATTAATTTTGTTATTTGAAATTAACAGGTAGGCGAGAATGGAGAGTTGGATTTTTCAAAATTTTATGTGAAATCACACAACTCGAAGAAGACTAACGAATGGATTCATCTCAAATGCAGTGAGCTACATGTAAGTATTGAACTTTTTGTGCAATTGTATTTAACATTAATTAGTATATTGACACAAAATTGCATGTTATTCCTTGTGTGTTTGTTGAATAGTCTGTTGGAGAAAAATGGTTGAATGAGAAATTGCCTCATATATGTGTATATAACTCACACAGTTAAGGCTCATCAGTTTTACAAAATTGATTGGGCAGTTTTGCTAGCATTAGTTAGCATTAGTTGCCAGCCTTGATGGCTAGAGGCTCCTCTCCTCTCCCCCATGGTGTATAAAAGGAGGCCCTATTCCTTGAAAAGATATATAGGATTTTTTTCTTGGCATCCATACACTGTCAGTCTACTTCTCTTATAATTTTCTTCCTGAGAGAGAGTGCTGCCGTTGTCCGTTCGCTAAGCTAATCAGAAGGTGCTTCTGTTGTAACTGGTAAAAACCGTCGTATCCTGGGAAGTAGACGCCGGCGTACCTCCAGCACCCAACGGTGAGGCGGCGAATTTATTTTAAGGAGACTATGATATCACACAGGCTTCGGTTTGCTTCCTTTAACCATTTTATATTGTATCTGTATTTTATTCAGCATGTTATATTTTCTGGAATAGAAGGTTTGTTTTGTTCATCTCCTAATTTTGCGATATGCAATGTCAAATTATGTAATGTGAGTAGTTTTTCCCAACAAGCTTAAAATAGATTCGACGTTTATCATAGAATTAGATTAATAGATTCATAAGTGTGTGTAATAATTTTGCATGTAATTGGCCACTGGTAGTGCTAGCGAGTTAATTGGTTTATTAGATGCATGTACACAGGGTTAAGCTTTTGATTTTGCCATTTTGTGTATGCTACTGTTTGGTCTTCCCATAGCATGGAATAGGCCACTGTTATCAATAGGGAAGAAGAGTTCCATTGGTGCAACGTTAATTCACTGTATTTTCTAATTAATTTATGGTGTACCGGTTCATGCCTTGTATTTCTAGATTTACATGCTTCTAGTTCACATGCTTCTAGTTCACAATATAAATTACATGTTTATTCGGTTTATATTTTTAGTGTAATTTACATTTCTAGCATGTTTATTAGGTAGTAAATTTACATGTAACTTGTACCTATTAATTTTTAATTTAGGTGTGGAGTTGTAAAGTTTATAACTTGCCTATATTTAAATTCATGTTAATTTCTCAAGAATTATTTGCATGTTAATCATGTCATTTGCAATTCTTGCCTAGTAATGTGATTTAAGTGTTTAGGAGTTATAAAATGTTTATAACTTGCCTTAATTAATTACATGTTTAGTGTACCATAAGTTCATATGTAACCTTTACCAATTTAAAATATGGTTTAATTATATTTAATTTTGGGTTTGTAACTTGTATAGTTAATTACATGTTTATTATGTAATTAATTTTTTACAGTTTTTTTTAGTCTAGATTTCTAGACGTGTAACTTAAGGGTTGGTTTTAATCTTTACTTACAGTTATTTATTATTGTGTTTGCTAGTACCCTCCCCTTCAATCACTACTTTGCCAAAAACAAAGAAAAGCTGAGGGAGGTTTTGTTGTATTTTGCTGCGAACTCTTTATTGCAGGAATACCTATGGGAATGGGAAAAAGGATTAATTTGGACTAAATATGTAAAGCAAGTTTTATTTGCTTGTAATTATTGTAGCAATTTTGTTGTAATTGCTTATAATGTGATGCAATTGTAATTGCTTGTACAATTTGGAACTTGGTGTGTTTAACCTAGTTCATCTCTTGGAAAATTTAATTCTTAAAGTTGTTTCCCATGGACTAGGAGTCAACATGCTCTTGAAAGTTTTGTCTAAGGTTAACTGGGTTTTAAGTGGGACCGGTGTGACCCCTCTAGTCTTCCTAGAAACTTTCCTGACCATGTTCGATTCTAGGTTGCGTGGTGAGATTAGTTTTGAATTAAATTTCCAATTGTGGGATTTTCTAGTGTTAAGTTTGATTTCTGGAAATACAGAATAGTGAAATTCTGCTGTAATTTTTCAGAAATGGCAACTGTCTCTGATGATGCTGCTGCTGCTGCTAATGTTGGTGGGGATCCGAACCCCGGGGCGACTGGCTTGCCAACCCCTGCTGTGACCTCTGTGGTCAATCCTCCTGTTGTTACTCCGGCTGTTCCGGAAGGACCGCTCAATCATCACGAGCGCCCGGAGAAGTTCACGGGAGTGAATTTCAAGAGATGGCAGCAGAAGATACTGTTTTATTTGACTACTCTAAGCCTTGCGAGGTTTCTGAGTGAAGATGTACTAGCCGTAGAGGAGAATGAGCAAGATAAACAAAAGCTCATGGCTCTGGACGCTTGGAAACAAGCAGACTTCTTATGCCGGAATTACATTCTGAACGGCTTGGCGGACCTGCTTTTCAACGTGTTCTATGCCAAGAAATCGGCTAAGGAGTTGTGGGATGCCTTGGACAAAAAGTACAAGACCGAGGATGCTGGGGTAAAGAAATTTATCGTCGGCCGGTTCCTGGACTTCAAGATGGTGGACTCCAAAACTGTCATGAGTCAAGTCCAAGAGTTCCAAGTGATTCTGCACGAGATACATGCAGAAGGGATGGTCCTAAGTGAGTCATTCCAGGCAGCTGCTTTGATTGAGAAGCTATCTAACGGCTAGAAAGACTTCAAGAACTACTTGAAGCACAAACGAAAGGAGATGACAGTCGAAGAGCTCGTTGTCAGGCTCCAGATTGAAGAGGACAACCGGAAGAAAGGAGGGAGTACCTCCACTGTCAAAGTCAACATGGTTGAGCATGGCGAATCCTCAGGGGCGAGGAAAAAACCACCGACAGGCAAAAGCTTAAAGTTGGGGACTAGAGGAGGAATCTCCAAAAGGCCAGTCTACAAGCCAAAGGAGCCTACTTTTAGGTTCAATGGCAAATGCTTCAACTGTGGAAGTGATGGGCATCGGGCAGTTGATTGTCTGAAGAAGAAGCCCTACAGGAAAAACCCTCCGCAACACAAAAACCGGGCACATATGGCTGAAATAGAGGAATTGTCACACGATGTGGACGAAATGCATCTGTCAGCCGTCGTGTCAGAAGTGAACATGGTGGGGTCAAACCCGAGGAAGTGGTGGGTGGACACTGGGCCCATTCGCCATATTTGTGCAGAGAAGAGAATGTCCACAACTTTCGAACCGGTTTCAAACGGGGAGAAGTTGTTTATGGGAAACTCTGCAACCTCAGCTGTTGAGGGTAAAGGCAAGGTGATCCTGAAGATGACTTCAGGAAAAGAACTGACTTTGAACGATGTCCTTTATGTGATGGACATTCGTAAGAACCTTGTCTCGGGGTCTCTCCTAAGCAAGCATGGCTTCCGCATGGTGTTTGAATCAGACAAGGTCGTGTTGACCAAGGGCGGGGTTTATGTGGGGAAGGGATATATGTCAGGTGGTATGTTTAAATTGAATGTAATGACACTTATCCCTAAGATTAATGAGAAAGCTTCTTATTCTGCTTATATGCTTGAGTCCCCTAATTTATGGCATGGTAGATTGGGTCATGTAAATTTTGACTCTTTACGTAGATTAATCAAGTTAGATCACATACCATCTTTCAAGATTAAACCACAACACAAGTGTGAAACTTGTGTAAAAGCAAAATTGACAAGGTCTTCTTTTCATTCTATTGAAAGAAGTACCCAGCCTTTGGGTTTAGTGCATAGTGATGTGTGTGACTTGAAAGTTGTACAATCACGTGGTGGCAACAAGTACTTCATCACTTTTGTTGATGATTGCACTAAATACTGTTATGTGTATTTGCTTAAAAGCAAAGACGAGACTATTGATGAATTTATTCTTTTTAAGAATGAAGTTGAGAATCAATTAAGCCGGAAAATCAAGGCATTGAGAAGTGATCGTGGTGGTGAGTATGAATCCCTGTTTGCCGAGACTTGTGCTTAATTTGGGATTATTCACCAAACCACAGTGCCTTATTCGCCTCAGTCAAATGGTGTTGCTGAGCGGAAGAACAGGACGCTAAAAGAGATGATGAATGCAATGTTGATAAGTTCTGGGTTGCCACAAAACTTATGGAGGGAAGCAATTCTCTCCGCGAATTATATTCTTAATAGAATACCATGGAAGAAAGTGGACAAGACTCCATATGAGTTGTGGAAAGGTCACAAGCCTTCATATAAATACCTACGAATGTGGGGGTGTCTTGCAAAAGTAGCGGTACCTACACCCAAGCGGGTTAGGATAGGTCCGAAAACCGTGGACTGTATATTCATTGGTTATGCACAAAATAGTAGTGCATATAGATTTTTTGTGCACAAGTCTGATATTTCAGATATACACAAGAATACTATCATGGAATCTAGAAGTGCATCTTTCTTTGAAGATGTATTTCCGTGTCGTCCCCAAGACAGGGTTCCGAGTTCCATGAAAGAAATAGAAGATGTTGATGATGATAATGATCACATAGATGATCACGAAGATGATCACATAGATGATCACATGGATGATCAAACAGCTGATCAAATAGCTGATCAAGTAGATGATCAAGCTGATGAAGTAGATGAGCCAAGAAGGAGTAAAAGGGCTAGAACCACAAAGTCCTTTGGTCCAGACTTCTTGACTTATATGTTAGAGGGAGAACCTCGAACGTTCCATGAAGCTGTGACTTCACCTGAAAGTCCTTTATGGAAAGAAGCAATTAAGAGTGAGATTGACTCCATCTTACAAAACCATACTTGGGAGTTGGTTGATCTACCCCCAGGTAGTAAGGCCTTGGGGAGTAAGTGGATCTTTCGAAGAAAGATGAAAGCGGATGGGTCAATTGACAAATATAAAGCTCGGCTAGTTATCAAAGGATACAGACAGCGAGAAGGCCTGGATTACTTTGATACGTATTTACCTGTGACAAGGATTACATCCATTCGCATGGTGATTGCAATAGCAGCTTTACGTGGTTTAAAAATACATCAGATGGATGTAAAGACAGCTTTCTTAAATGGAGATTTAGATGAAGAAATCTACATGGAGCAACCCGAGGGGTTTTCAGCTCCAGGACAAAGTAAGAAAGTCTGTAAGCTTGTCAAGTCATTGTATGGTTTGAAGCAAGCTTCCAAACAATGGCATGAGAAGTTTGACAATGCTATGTTGTCAAATGGGTTTCGAATCAATGAGTGTGATAAGTGCGTATATGTTAAAGACACTGACAAAGGTTATGTCATTTTGTGTCTATACGTTGATGACATACTCATTGTTGGTAGCAATGATGAAATGATTAAAGCTACCAAAAGATTGTTAAACTCTAAGTTTGACATGAAGGATATGGGCCTTGCAGATGTCATTCTGGGTGTTAAGATCACCAGAACATCTGGTGGTATTGTACTTTCTCAAGCTCATTATGTTAATAAGATACTTGAGAAATTTGGAAAGTCAGATACAAGTATGTTTAGGACACCGGTAGACTTAAGTTTGATGAGTAGAATACTTGAGAAATATTGGTGAGAGTGTCTCTCAACTAGAATATTCTCGGGTCATTGGGAGTTTGATGTATCTGATGAGTTGTACAAGGTCGGATATCGCCTACGCTGTTAGTAGGCTGAGTAGATACAAGAGTAATCCTAATGCCACTCATTGGAAGGGCATTATGCGGGTGTTGGGGTATATCCGTTACACCCCGGATTATGGGCTGCATTATACCAGATACCCAGTGGTACTAGAAGGGTATAGTGACGCAAATTGGATATCTGATATAAAAGATTCCAAATCCACTAGTGGTTATGTGTTTACCCTCGGAGGGGCAGCCGTGTCTTGGAAATTTGCCAAGCAAACGTGTATCTCGAGATCAACGATGGAATCTGAGTTTATTGCTTTAGATAAAGCAATTGAAGAAGCTGAATGGCTTCGCCAGTTTGTTGAGGATATTCCACGTTGGCCGAAATCTGTGCCAGCTATCAGTATTCATTGCGATAGCCAATCAGCAATTGGTCGGGTACAGAGTAATATGTATAATGGAAAGTTTAGACATATCCATCGTAGACATAATTCCATACGACAACTACTCTCAAATGGAGTTGTCTCTCTAGACTATGTCAAGTCTAAGGACAACATTGCGGATCCGCTAACCAAAGGATTAACTCGAGAGTTAGTAGAAAAGTGGTCAAGAGGAATGGGGTTAAGGCCTTTAGTAAAGGTTACCGGAACGGAAAACTCAACCTAGTTGACTGGAGATCCCAAGATCTAGGTTCAAAGGGACAACCTAACTTCGTGTAACGGGTGAGTCACTGAAGAGGTAAATCCTCTTGCCCATTTCTTTATACAGTGATGCCCTGTGGGGGTGGAAGGTTAAGCTAATGCTTTTAATGACCTTAGTGATGTGGTATAATGAAATACCATATCTAGGTCACCTATGTGAGTGCGAAGTGGGGATGCTTCTTTAAGAATTGCCAAGGCCGAATTCTTTAAAAACACTCACAGAACCAGGCTAGTGTTCCAAGGCCATACCGGACACACCAGTGAGAACAAGAACAATGGTTGGACTAACTCCTGTGTGAGGTCTATTGTCTTGGTTTACATAAACGGCAGAACAGTTCAAGATATCACGTTCACTGGTCAGCCAGTAAATTCGATAGGCTTTCACTACGAAAGGTTCAAGGCCAACAGCTACCTTTTCTGATGCAGGGTTAGTCTGTGTGCTCTCTCTCTTTCCGAGTCTTTGTTGATAAACGTTGAGCGTTTGTTGTATTCGGTCAATTTTTATTCATGTAGGGGATTGTTGGAGAAAAATGGTTGAATGAGAAATTGCCTCATATATGTGTATATAACTCACACATTTAAGGCTCATCAGTTTTACAAAATTGATTGGGCAGTTTTGCTAGCATTAGTTAGCATTAGTTGCCAGCCTTGATGGATAGAGGCTCCTCCCCTCTCCCCCATGGTGTATAAAAGGACGCCCTATTCCTTGAAAAGATATATAGGATTTTTTTCTTGGCATCCATGCACTGTCAGTCTACTTTTCCTATAATTTTTTTCCTGAGAGAGAGTGCTGCCGTTGTTCGTTCGCTAAGCTAATCAGAAGGCGCTTCTGTTGTAGCTGGTAAAAACTGTCGTATCCTGGGAAGTAGAAGCCGGCGTACCTCCAGCACCCAACGGTGAGGCGGCGAATCTATTTTAAGGAGACTGTGGTATCACACAGGCTTCGGTTTGCTTCCTTTAACCATTTTATATTGTATCTGTATTTTATTCAGCATGTTATATTTTCTGGAATAGAAGGTTTGTTTTGTTCATCTCCTAATTTTGCGATATGCAATGTCAAATTATGTAATGTGAGTAGTTTTTCCCAACATAGTCTACTTTTTTGTGTAATGACAGGATGAGATGGTGAATCTATAAGTGGCAGCCATGGAAGCGGGGATGCCATTGACACAGGAGGAACTCTTATGGCAAGTGCTTGGCCAGAAAAAGAATTACTTGCGTGAATTTGGCATTGGCCCACGACCCTTTTCGCCATATGATAGTGCGGCACGGGCTCGTGACAAACATATGGAGGCAATGAGAGTTGAGATGGAGGTTCTTCATGAGGAACTCAATAAAGATCATGAAAAGTTGATGAAGGAGAAAGAAGAGCCAGAGAGATCGTGAAGAGATGATAAGGGAAAGAGAAAAGATGATGAAACAAGTAGAAGAATGAAAAAAAGCAAGGGAGGCGTAACAAGAACAACTTAATCATCAAAACAACGTGGTTTTACGATTCACAACCCTGTTGCAAGGTTTAGATGGTCATCGTCCTATTTGTTAAGAAGAATTTCATTCACATGGGAGTAAAAGTTCTACAAAAATACTACAGATATTGGCAATATTGTTTTGCAGAACTTGGAATTGTTTTGACATTATACAAATAAGAGGAGAAAAGAAATGTGACATTAATTTGTTAACTAAATCATTAATTATGTAAAAAAAAGAGAGGAGCAGAGAGAATATTTAATGATTCAAATTTCCCATGTTATCATAACGATGGAATTTCGTTAAATGATAAACCAAAAAAAAAAAAAAAAAAACATAGGATTTGTGGCAAAACACCTTAATTAGTGTGCCCTTAGTCGAAAAAGGACGTGAAGGGGTGAAACTGCAAAACAGCCCCCAAACCGCCGTATGAATGTCACAACCATCTTCCCCATGACAAATAGGACCTGTGACAACAAGCGGAATGTAATTAGCATGTGTAGGTTGGGAGTTAAAGCTGAAAACGCATTAAACTTAACTGAAAAAGGGCATTAAGGGGTGAAAATGCGAAACAGCCCTGAACCACTGTACAGATGTCACAACCACCTTTCCCATGACAAATATGACCTATGAAAATAGACAGAATGTAATTAGCATGCGTAGGTTGGGAGTGAGAGCCGAAAACGGATTAAACTTAACCAAAAAAGGGCGTTAAGGGGGGCAAAAATGTGAAACAGGCCCTGAACCACCGTAGGGATGTCATGGCCAGCTTCCCTGTGACAAATAGAACTTGTGACAACAAATGGAATGTAATTAGCATGTGTAGGTTGGGAGTTAGAGCCGAAAGCGCCTTAAATTTAACCGAAAAAGGACGTGAAGGAGGTGAAAATTGCAAAACAGCCCCTGAACCACCATATGGATATCACGACCAACTTCCCCATTCCAAATAGGACCTGTGACAATAGACGGAATGTAATTAGCACGCGTAGGTTGGGAGTTAAAGCGAAAACACCTTAAACTTAACCGAAAATGGTGTTAAAGGGGTGAAAATGCGAAACAGCCCCTGAACCACCATATGGATGTCACGGAAACCTTCCCCGTGAAAAATAAAACTTGTGACAATTGACGAAATGTAATTAACATGTGTAGGTTGAGAGTTAGAGCCGAAAATGACTTAAACTTAACCGGAAAAAAGGCGTTAAGGGTGTGAAAAAGCGAAACAGCCCCAGAACCACTGTATGGATGTCACAGACAGCTTCCTCATGACATATAGGACATGTAACAATAGTCAGAATGTCATTAGCACACGTAGATTGGGAGTTTGAGCTGAAAATGCCAATAACTTAACCGAAAAAGAGCGTTAAGGGGGCGAAAATGCAAAATAGCCCCAGAACCACTGTAGGAATGTCGTGGCCAGCTTTCCCATGTCAAGTAGGACCTGTGACAATAGATGAAATGTAATTAGCAAGCATAGGTTGGGAGTTATTACCAAAAACGCCATAAACTTATTCGAAAAAGGGAGAGTTTGACATCTAATAAATACTCAACATTTTGATTGTAAATGATACCATTGTTTCATCATATACAGTGGTCATTTGGGTGGTGAACGTATTAAGAAAGCATGATATGGTTATGGAGATAACCCCCTAGATTACTCATTTATTTTACTTTGAGTAGGAAAATTTGTAACGCCCCAATTTTTGTACCCAAATGATAATACAATAATCATGGCCTTTTTTTTTTAAAGGAAAACCAATCATACAATCCCACACTTGCATTTTATAATGTAAATGGTTCCTCATGCGATAATACATTAATCTGACAACAAGTAAATGAACAAATAAATACCCCAAAGGGTTTACAAGTTTCCAAGGCTTAAGCCCGGTTACACATAACGGTTATTCAAACCCATACATACAAGCCCTTGGCTTAGAATCAGAGTCACACAAAATGAGAGTATTGTACTCCAAACACACACACTTCCACGCCTTCAGTTAGGCGGAATAACCACATCTTTTCCTGCACAAAAATCCCGCAGGGTAAGCATAAAGCCCTGTAGGAATCCTTAACAAAGTTTATACATTTTATGTAAGTCTCAAGAGATGAGTGTACATGCCATGCTATACACTTTTGAAAATAAAACCCGTCTTCATCTTTTGGAAACCATCATGCTCATTGACGTCATGCAATTTCAACTATTCAATATTTATCAATTTTATTCAAGTGGCGGTAAATACAACTCCGTAAATCCGTAGGTCGGTCTTTGCAAGTAGACTATCTAAGTACTACCAATTTGTTATTTTTACCAGTATTAACTGGAAGGCTCGACACCTCTAATCTACACTACCTTTCAAGACTTACCACCGTATTTACCCCAAAGCCATTTCATGAAAACTTGTTTCTCAACATTCTTTTCTAAATGCAAAGTTTTCAAATCAAATTTCAAAGCTCTTCATTATCAAATGAATTGATGTGCCAATGCAATGATTAATAATACAATGCAATATTTCTTCCACTTTCAATGCGATTTCACAAGATGAATAAATATTTTCATTTCAATTCATCCAAGGGATAACATAGTTTCCACATTTCAGACATTTCTAACAACTTAGTTATTTCAAAACTATATCAACACTTTTAAATAACAATTTCCAAAACTTCAACAAGTCTCTTATTTCATGGAAAACCATCATTTATATGTAATAAATAAACACTTTTCAAATATCATTTATTTTGGCACACAAAATAAATATAACAACTTATTCTAAAGATTTTCAACATCTTTATTAAAAATTCCCAATTTCTAGGTTTTCTCATCAAAAACCATTCATCTTTAAATATTTCAGAAGATCTCATCGAAAACATCTTTCTTTCATCAACATAGTTCAAAAACCCTCAATTTCTATTTTCAAAGAAAAGAAAGTAAACTCACTTTCAAAATCACTCATCTTCTTGAATCAACAATCAATTTTCAAAACTAATCAAAGGATGATTTCGAAAATCATCTAGATCTTGCAAAAACATATATATAACTCAAAGAAAATCCCTACCTCAAGCTTAGAAGAGAAGATGAGCAAAACAAGGTTGAAATTCCAAAGATGTCAAAACCAACTTCTACTTGGATCAAAACGAAGCTCTTGACAAGATTTATACTTAATCTCAAAGGACCATGGTGAAAAGATCACTCTAGATGAGCAGATCTAGAATCTAGGTGCGAAAAGTCAAGTTTTAAAGAGAGAAGAGAGAAATCACGGTTTGAGAGGAAAATAGGAGGAAAAGTAATGAGAGTAAAGTGGTTTGGGTCTATTTATAGTAGTAGAGAATTGCCCTAATGTCAAATAAAAGGGACAAGTCAAAAACCCCCAAGAAATAGGGCCCAAACCAACCCAAAATGCTGAAAATTATACGCAGGTGTCGACCTTTCAGACAGAAAAGCAAAGAGTGCAACAGACAAGGTGTCGACCTTTCCCAAACTAATGTCAACACCAAAAAATAGCAAGCAATTTCCAGATTCAGCAACACACAAGGGTCGACCCTTCCAGACTGGGGTCGACCCTTCCAGACTGGTGTCGACCCTTAAGGCCAAAAACAAAAGGCAAGTGTTGACACCACCCCCAAATAAGATTTTTAAGTTCTCAAACAACTTTTCAACGTAAGCAAGCGTGAACGAGCAATCCTAACAAGTTTAAATCGATTTGTACTCCTCCAAAACTAAGATACAACAACACTAAAAATTCCCAAAATAAAACGAAGGATTCAAATACTTCCCCAAAAGCTTTAAAGGACACAAGTGCTACAATCTCCCCACCTTAGGAAATTTCGTTCCCAAAATTAAATCAAACCACCCGAATAAAGATTTTTCAAGCGATCAAAACCACGCTCTTCCATTTCCAATTCATAACATTAGCTCTCAACTAAACCTCACCATTATATCATGGTTACCTCATTATCAACAGCCTCTCAATTACTTATCAACATGAAAGTCTTCCAAAGATAATGATAACCTATAACAACTTCATGCTTAAAATAAAAACATACATAACAACATGTGTTTAACAATCTCTATACATTTCCCTTAAACACTAGGGAATATTACAACGAAAAGTAACTCAAACATTTTCAAACAAATCCAGATATTTGGAGCAGACTTCTGCCTCCCGTTCCCACATTGCTTCCTTAACCCCATGGTGTCTCCACAACACTTTTACCAACGGTATAGTTTTACCCCGTAGCACTTGCTCCTTGGTATCTAAAATTTGAACGGGTCGCTCTTCATAAGAGACATCCTCATTTACCTCCAAATTAACCCAATCAAGCACATATGAAGGGTTGGGTTCATACTTCCTAAGCATAGATACATGGAATACGTTGTGAACCCCTGAAAGTTGTGGTGGTAAGGCTAACCTGTATGCCACTTCCCCAATTCATTCTAGGATCTCAAAAGGTCCAATGAACCTTGGAGACAATTTACCACTCTTACTAAATCTCATCAAACCCTGTCTTGGTGATATTTTAAGAAACATATGGTTATCAACTTCGAAAGATAAAGGTCGTCTCCTCTTATCGGCATAACTCTTTTGTCGGCTTTGGGCCGTAGCTAACCTCTTCTGAATAAGAATAACTTCCTCGGTTGTCTCTCTAACAATTTCTGGACCTAACAACGATGCATCACCCACTTCGGCCCAACAAACTGGTGATTGACAAGGTTGGCCATACAAGGCCTCGAATGGTGCCATCCCAATACTAGCTTGGTAACTATTATTATAGGCAAACTTAACCAATGGTAGGTGCCTCTCCCATGATCCTTTGAAATCAAGGACACAAGCTCTAAGCATGTCCTCCATAATCAGAATGGTACACTCCGACTGTTCATCGGTTTGAGGATGGTAGCCAGTGCTAAAGGTCAACTTTGTTTCCAACGCCTCTTGAAGTCTTTGTCATAACCGGGCAGTAAAACGAGGGTCTCTATCCGACACAATAGTCACAGGGACTCCATGAAGTCGGACTATCTTTCTAATGTACAACTCTGCCAAATGTTCAACTGAGTCGCTAGTGTTCATAGGAATGAAATGAGTAGACTTAGTCAATCTATCCACAATTACCCAAACGACGTTATTGCCCCACTGTGTTCTAGGAAGCCCCACTACAAAATCCATGGTAACCCGCTCTCATTTCCACTCGGTTATCAATAAGGGTTGCAACAAACCTGCTGGTCTTTGGTGTTAGGCCTTCACTTGTTGACAAGTAAGGCACTTTGATACAAATAAGGCGACATCTCGCTTCATACCCCTCCACCAAAACTGACGGCTAAGATCATGATACATTTTAGTGCCTCCCGGATGTACCGCAAGGCGTGAGTGATGGAACTCCCGAAGCACTTCCTCTCTACAAGATTCTGGTACAAACAAACGGTCTAGGTAATGTACACTCAGATCTGAGTAAACGTTCAAACCTTTCTCTTCATTCCCATTGGAAATCATAACACGGATTGATTCCACATCATGGGCTCCTCGTTGTGCCTCTATGACCTTACTAACCAAGGTAGGTTGAGCATTCAAAGTAAACAAGGTAGCACTCTCCCCGGACTCACCCAAGTGCAAATCAAACTTGCCAATAACACCTATTATATCCCATTCCTGAATGGCCACGCTTGCCAAACTACTCACAGATTTTCGACTCAAAGCATCGGCCACAACATTGGCCTTCCCCGGATGATAGTGCAACTCAAAGTCATAATCCTCCATAAATTTCATCCATCTCCGTTGACATAAGTTCAAGTTTTTTTGAGAAAACAAATACTTTAGAGTCTTATGATCGGAGAAAACCTCAAACTTCTCACCATACAAGTAATGCCTCCAAATTTTCAAGGCAAAAATTATCGTTGCTAATTCTAAATCATGGGTGGGGTAATTCTTCTCATGAGTTTTCAATTGTCGTGATCTGTAGGCCACAACTTTACCCTCTTGCATCAAGACACAACCAAGTCCATCTCCGGATGTATCACAATAGACGGTGTAATCTAAACCCCTTTTCGGAATTATCAAGACTGGTGCCGTAGTCAATCTAGTCTTAAATTCTTGGAAAGACTTTTCACAAGCCTCATTTCACACAAACTTGATACCCTTCCTAGTCAACCTAGTCAAAGGTGCAGCTAATCTAGAGAAGTCCCTTACAAAACGTCGATGATACCCCGCTAACCCCAAGAAACTCCAGATCTCAAAAACATTCTTGGGTTGTTCCCAATCCTGTACCGCGTCTATCTTTGAGGAGTCCACAATTACTCCCTCACTCGACGCTACATAGCCCAAAAACTTTACCTCGGTTAACCAAAACTCGCACTTATCAAATATGGCATACAAACGGTGCTCCTTAAGTAATTAAAGCACTATTCGCAAGTGAGCCTCATCTTCCTCCTCGGAGGTTGATTAAATTAAGATGTCGTCCACAAAGGCAACCAGAAAGAGGTCCAAGTATTCTTGAAAAATTTGGTTCATCAAATCCATAAAGGAAGCCGGTGCATTAGTCAACCCAAAAGGCATTACAAGGAATTTATAGTGGCCATAACATGTACGAAAGGCCGTTTTCTGGATGTCCTTCTCTCAGACTCTCAACTGATGGTATCCTGATCTCAAATTTATCTTTGAGAAGCAGTGAGACCCTCTAAGTTGGTTAAACAAATCATCAATTCTAGGTAGAGGATACTTGTTCTTAATGGCAACCCGATTCAACTTGTGGTAATCAATACACAACCGCAATGACCTATCCTTCTTCTTCGCAAAGAGAGCCGGTGCACCCCAAGGCGATGTACTAGGGCAAATGAAGCCCTTGTCTAAAAGTTCTTGGAGTTGAATCTTCAACTCATGCAATTCGGCGAGTGCAAACCCATACGGTGACATGGAAATCGATGTCGTGCCAGACACTAATTCAATGGAGAACTCGATCTACCAGTGGGGTGGCAAACTAGTAAGATCCTCGGGAAAGACATCCAAGTATTCACAAACTACCCTTGGTAACTCAACACGGGTCCCATCACTCTCACTATCCAAGAGTGTTGCAAGAAGGCCACTAAGCTTGTTCCTACCATGAGGGTCAAAGATTGGTGACAAGACCCTATCAACTTGGTTTTCCAGAAAATAAAAACAATCACCACTTGAGGTGCAAACTATAACTCTCTGATGATAACAATCTATAACAGCCCGGTATGACGATAACCAGTCCATACCCAATATGACATCAAAACTAGGCATGCCTAGTAATACAAATGCAAAAGGTAATTGACGACCAGCAACCTTGATGTCACAACCCCAACATCCCTGTTTCAAGATAACCTCACCACCAATAGGTGACTCTACACAAATAGGAGATGTTAACTGTGCCAACTCCAAACCCAAAACCAATGCAAATGTAGAAGCAATAAAAGAATATGATGCACCCGTATCAATCAACACATTAGTAACTGAATTAGAAAACAAAAAGGTACCTCACACTACAGAAGAAGCAGGTACGAAATTTGGTGCCGTAACTGCGTACACACGCCTAGTAGGTCTCTGCTCAACCTGCTCACCTCTCGAAGCACGAGCCTGATGCACCGACTGAGCCAAAGAGGCTCCCTGATTGGTCTTCGAGGCCTGTACTGAAAGTGCTGGCTGGTGATTCTGTATCTGTCTCGAACCAGACGCACCAGGTATGCCACCCAACTGTGGGCAAAACCTCTTCAAGTGCCCTGCCTGCCCGCACTGATAATAAGTGAGCGGCTGGCCTTTCCCCAGACTCTGGCTCTGAAAACGAGCTGAAGATGATGTTGCTTGCTGCCCTCTTCCTCTCTGAGGACAAATGAGAGACTTGTGGCCTAACTGTCCACACTTAAAACAAGAGAAGTCTCCCTGGCCACTCCTCTCAGAACCCAAACTCAGTACTGGAAAAGTGGATCTAGACTGTACTCCCTGAGGCTGTTATGAGTTGAAACCCCTCTGCCTCTTAAAAGACCTACCACTACCTCGAGTTACAGGAGTCGCCGAAATGGTCTCCTCCATACTCCGTTCCATGGCTAATACCACTGCCTCTATATGAGCTGCCGCTTCAACAAGCGTACTATAACTCCTATGCCAAGACCCGGTAAACCTTTCTCGGATGTCATCACACAATTTACTTCTAAACTCCGAACAATAAAGTTCCTCAGTCTCTACCAACTCTGGAGCAAATCTTGACAGGTTAGTAAACCATGCTTTAAATTGTACCAAAGGTGTAGTACCTTGGCGCAATTCCACGCATTGTTTCTGTAATCCTTCCCGTGTGGAAGGAGGGAAATCGCCACTTTCTCGTTTAGGCATCCTAATAAAGATAACCACAGGTATTAGCACTTTTACAAATGTGCCGAAGCTAACTCACTTGTGTCCTGATACATTGGACAATAATAAATCACTCCACATAGGCATGTAATCACATAAACACATACGAATTTCCTTCCTAGATAACGACCGTCCCACGACGTTACTAGAGTTCCAATTAGAAATAGCAGTGATCAAGTGCTCTTCTAATAAGACTTCCAAAAACCCGTAGACTCAATCAACATCTTAGGAACTAAATTCCATACCCACATAATCATATAAGCATGTTATCACATAAGCATACAAAACATGCTAATGTCTCAATCAAGCGAGACAAACCCATTGTGGTATTAACCACTTCCAACATACCCAAAGTATTCAAACCCGGTACGCTTTGATACCAAGTTGTAACGCCCCAATTTTCATACCCAAATGATAAAACAATAATCATGGCCTTTTTTTTTTTTAAAGGAAAACCAATTATACAATCCCACACTTGCATTTTATAATGTAAATGGTTCCTCATGCGATAATATATTAATCTGACAACAAGTAAATGAACAAATAAATACCCCAAAGGGTTTACAAGTGTCCAAGGCTTAAGCCCGGTTACACATAACGGTTATTCAAACCCATACATACAAGCCCTTGGCTTAGAATCAGAGTCACGCAAAATGAGAGTATTGTACTCCAAACACACACACTTCCACGCCTTCAGTTAGGTGGAATAACCACATCTTTTCCTGCACAAAAATCCCGTAGGGTGAGCATAAAGCCCTGTAAGAATCCTTAACAAAGTATATACATTTTATGTAAGTCTCAAGAGATGAGTGTACATGCCATGCTATACACTTTTGAAAATAAAACCCGTCTTCATCTTTTGGAAACCATCATGCTCATTGACGTCATGCAATTTCAACTATTCAATATTTATCAATTTTATTCAAGGGGCGGTAAATACAACTCCGTAAATCTGTAGGTCGGTCTCTGCAAGTAGACTATCTAAGTACTACCAATTTGTCATTTTTACCAGTATTAACTGGAAGGCTCGACATCTCTAATCTACACTACCTTTCAAGACTTACCATCGTATTTACCCCAAAGTCATTTCATGAAAACTTGTTTCTCAACATTCTTTTCTAAATGCAAAGTTTTCAAATCAAATTTCAAAGCTCTTCATTATCAAATGAATTGATGTGCCAATGCAATGATTAATAATACAATGCAATATTTCTTCTACTTTCAATACAATTTCACAAGATGAATAAATATTTTCATTTCAATTCATCCAAGGGATAACATAGTTCCCACATTTCAAACATTTCTAATAACTTAGTTATTTCAAAACTATATCAACACTTTTAAACAACAATTTCCAAAACTTCAACAATTCTCTTATTTTATGGAAAACCATCATTTATATGTAATAAATAAACACTTTTCAAACATCATTTATTTTGGCACACAAAATAAATATAACAACTTATTCTAAAGATTTTCAACATCTTTATTAAAAATCCCCAATTTCTAGGTTTTCTCATCAAAAACCATTAATCTTTAAATATTTTAGAAGATCTCACCAAAAACATCTTTCTTTCATCAACATAGTTCAAAAACCCTCAATTTCTATTTTAAAAGAAAAGAAAGTAAGCTCACTTTCAAAATCACTCATTTTCTTGAATCAACAATCAATTTTCAAAATTAATCAAAGGATGATTTCGAAAATCATCTAGATCTTGCAAAAACATATACATAACTCAAAGAAAATCCCTACCTCAAGCTTAGAAGAGAAGATAAGCAAAACAAGGTTGAAATTCCAAAGATGTCAAAACCAACTTCTACTTGGATCAAAACGAAGCTCTTGACAAGATTTATACTTAATCTCAAAGGATCATGGTGAAAAGATCACTCTAGGTGAGCAGATCTAGAGATCTAGGTGCGAAAAGTCAAGTTTTAGAGAGAGAAGAGAGAAATCACGGTTTGAGAGGAAAAGAGGAGGAAAAGTAATGAGAGTAAAGTGGTTTGGGCTATTTATAGTAGTAGAGAATTGCCCTAAAGTCAAATAAAAAGGACAAGTCAAAAAGCACCAAAAAATAGGGCCCAAACCAACCCAAAATGCTGAAAATTATATGTAGGTGTCGACCCTTTGGGCACAGGGGTCGACCTTTCAGACAGAAAAGCAAAGAGTGCAACAGACAAGGTGTCGACCTTTCCCAGACTGGTGTCGACATCAAAAAACAGCAAGCAATTTCCAGATTCAGCAACACACAAGGGTCGACCCTTCTAAACTGGTGTCCATCCTTAAGGCCAAAAACAGAAGGCAAGTGTCGACACCACCCCCAAACAAGATTTTTAAGTTCTCAAACAACTTTTCAGCGTAAACAAACGTGAACGAGCCATCCTAACAAGTTTAAATCGATTTGTACTTCTCCAAAACTAAGATACAACAACACTAAAAATTTTCAAAATAAAAAAAAGGATTCAAATACTTCCCCAAAAGCTTTAAAGGACACAAGTGCTACAAAATTGGAATGAAAAAGAGTTAAAATAAATTTATAACCAAAACATTCTAGCAATAAGCATTTATTTTATGAAAAGGTATGCTCCTAAAAATTGTATTTTTTGTAAATTGAAATCAAGTTTGGAATAAATCTTTCATGATACACAAATATGATTGTATTTCGAAAAAAGGCTTTTATAGACGGTTCTACCTTAAATGCGTGTTATTACAACTTTTTTCCCATGTCTGAATCAGTTGATATTTTGTAATGGGTGCAATTTTATTTTTATTTTTGGTAGATGGCTTGGCGTGGATTTGTGGATAGTCTATATTTTTGTTTATGGAGGACACTTGACACTTTTGTATAATCTTGCTAACTATGTCGTCCTCTGCTTTTGTGTAGATTAGTATTACTGATACATATAATTTATGTAATCCAACTGATAGTTGCTGGCGTGGCATATAGATCACCTTTTGTCGAGGTACAGATTATGATGGTAATTTGTATCACGCCAAATGGCCATATAGCATGGTACTAAATATATTTTTTTGTATATGGAGGGTTGGATTTTTGTATGGAAATGTAATTTTAGTTTGGATAATAGTTGGTTTGTATGGATTGTGGAATGATTGATAATTTTACATTGTGGAATGATTGATAAAATATGTATTGCTTTGTTTATATACATACTACAGGTTGCACGGAATACAGATAGATTGTTGAGAAATTAGAATTTTGTGATAAAACATAAGAACATTTTTTTGGCGACTAAACAATTTGTAGTAAAAAAGGAAGTACATATTTCAGTGACTAAAATGTTAGTAGTTAAAACAGAATAAAAAATTTCGGAAAACAATTATGGCGACTACAAAGTTTAGTGCCAACAAAAAGCGAACATGAGGCAACTAAAACTTAAAAAATAATCAGACATTTGGAGACTAAAACATTTTGTAGCCAAAAAACAAAAAATATTTGCCGACTACAAGTTTAGTAGCGAAGAATGTGAGACTCTTGTTGACTAAATGTTTAGTAGGCAAAATACAAAATACTTGCCTACTAAAAGCTTAGTAGTCAAAAAAGTCAGACTTTTAGTGACTAAAAAATTAGTAGCCAAAAAGAAAACCAAACTTTAGGCGACTAAAATCTTAGTAGCCAAAAACAATTCGACATTTGGCGACTAAAATATTTTGTAGCCAAAATATTTTTGATGAACAACAACAATACTTTTGCCGACTACAAGTTTAGTAGCGAAAAATGTAAGACTTTAGGCGACTAAACATTTAGTAGCTAAAACACAATCACACTTTAGGCGACTAATATATTTAGTAGCTAAAAAAATAATAAGAGGAACAAAAAAAATTTTAGCGACTAAATCTTTAGTAGCTAGATATAAGTAAGGTTTTTTCCGACAAAATATTTTGAGTCTCTGAAAACATTTAATTTTTTTTTCGATACTTTTGGCGACTAAAAAATTAGTCGCCATTTCAGTACATTTGGCGACTAAAATAATTTTAGTTGCCAATTACCTTTCCCGACAATCCTTCAACGACTACTCTTGCAACCAAAAAATTTAGTCGCTAAAAAGTTTCTGTGACTAAAAGATGACTTTTGGCGACTAAAAATTTAGTCACCAAAAGTGTAAATTCTTGTAGTGATAAGGGATCGGCAACCTTCGAAAAAGTAAAAATTTTGAAAAATAAGTGGGTCTTCAAATTGAAGAATGATGGCAAAAATTTAAGGTATAAGGCACATCTTGTTATGAAAAGTTTTGAGCAAAAGAAAGGTGTTGACTTTGATGAAATTTTCTTGTCGGTTGTGAATATGTCTTCTATTCGGGTTGTATTTGGCATGGCCGTAACTATGAATCTTGAAGTTGAGCAACTTGATGTGAAGACTGCATTTCTTCAAGACGACCTTGAAGAAGCAATTTATATGAAGCAACTGGAGGGTTTTGTAGAGAAAGGGAAAGAGAAATTTGTTTGCAAATTAAAAAAAAAAGTTTGTATGGTTTCAAGTAAGCACCGCGACAATAGTACAAAAAATTTGACTCTTTCATGATAAATAATGGTTTATCTAAAACCACTCCGGACCATTGTGTGTTTGTGAAAAATTTTCCGGATGGCAAATTTATTATTCTTTTGCTTTATGTTGATGATATGTTAATTGTGGGTCAAGATTCTACCATGATTAACAAGTTGAAGTTAGAGTTAAGCAAGTCTTTTGCTATGAAAGATTTGGGGCTGGCAAAGCAAATTCTTGGTTTGAAAATTGTTCATGATCGCAAAAAGGGGTTGATTTGGTTGTCTCAAGAAAGCTACATTGAGAAAGTTCGTGAGAGGTTCAACATGAATAAAGCGGCGTCGATTGGTTGTCCACTTGCAAGTCACTTCAAACTTAGTTCAAATCAATGTCCTACAAGTGAGAAAGACGAGGAAGAGATGCTAAAAATTCCTTATGCTTCAGCGGTTGGTTCTTTGATGTACGCCATGGTTGTACAAGGCCAGATATTACTCACGCCGTTGGTGTGGTGAGTCATTTTCTCTCTAATCCGAGTAAAGAACATTAGGCAGCGGTGACGTGGATTCTAAGGTATCTTCAAAGGACTTCGAAAGTGTGTTTGTCTTTTAGGAATGGTAAGCCGATACTTGATGAGTTCATGGATTTCGACATGGTCGATGATGTTAATTCTAAGAAATCTACTTTGGGATATTTGATGACTTCTGCAGGAGGAGTTGTGGCATGGAAATCTAAATTGCAAAAATGTGTTGTTCTCTCAACTACTGAAGCTGAATTTATCGTTATTACAGAAGCTTGCAAGGAAGAATTATGGTTGAAGAAATTTTTGCAAGAGTTGGATTTGAAGCAAGAAAGGTATATGCTTTATTGTGATAGTCAAAGTACTATTCATTTGAGTAAAAATTTCACTTTTCATTCGAGATCAAAACACATTAATGTGAGATACCATTAGATTCGTGATGTGTTAGATTCGAAATTGTTACAATTCGAAAAGGTTCACAAGGATGATAATATTTCGGATATGTTGACTATGACTTTGTCGAGGACAAACATTTGAAGTGTCAAACTTTGGCGGGTATGGTTGATGTCTCCACCTAAGTCGGTAAGGGGAAAATTGTTGGGTATACCTCTTTAGTGGAGTATGAGACCCATTGGTTTATTAAAAATATTAAATTTGGTTTGGTATTAGTTATAATATATTTTTCATATATTATATCTGACTTTTGGAGGCCCAATGGATATTTAAAAATCTGTTTGGTAGCAGTTATGTTTTTGATAAAAAGCCCCAAAATCAACAATATCCTTTTAGTATTGTTTATTTTTCAGAGGTTGCCAATACTGATTTAGATTTCTGTGAGATAATACTTGTTGTGAATCCAATTCAGTGAACATACAAAGTTACTGTGTGAGTGCTTTTGGGTGAATTCAATTCGGTGGGTTCAACTTCAAAGGATTATTTTTGGTTGCACTTTGCAGTGTTAGTGGAGGCTATTTTGATTTAGATTAGTAATCTTCTTCAACTCTGCTTCGAAGATAATTTATTTATCTATTTGGTAAGGTCTTTTCTCTTATTTATTTGTAATTATTTCGAATTCACCTAAGGGTAATTTGTGAGACCATTCGTGTCTTGTTTGTAATTGTTTGAAAACTCTTAGTTGATAGTGGAATCGGATTTTGGTCCCATAGATGTACCTCATATTGAGAGAATCATGTAAAAATTCTTGTGTCGTCGTTGATTTAATTTTTTTGCATTATTTTTATTTCCATCGATTGATTTACTTGTAAAAAATCATCTATTTTTTCTAACAGAAGATAAAGAGTAGTCTGATATTTTTATTTTAAGATAGAAATATAATTAAAAATATTTCATTAAATGTGTGGAATGAGAGGAATTGATGACTGGAAAATAAATTCCCCTACCTTGGCAATAGAGTCCACCAAAAGTACTAATCTACCCCTTGTAGTTACCATGTTAGAGCATCTCCAACGGTGAATTTCTTTTTTCACCAAATTTGAGTAAAAAATGACCCATTTCACCAAATCTCAAACCACTCACTCCAACGGTGCATCAAATTCCGTATCAAATTTCGTGGGTCAACCGGTTGGTCGACCGGTGGGTCGACCGGTTGGTCGACCGGTAAGCGTAAACAATTGCAGGTTTCATAGACAGACTAAACAATTGTTAAACAATTGCAGGTGCATTGGTTAAACAATTGTTAAACAATTGCAACAATTGTAGCTGCAGCTTTCAATGAAAACCCACCAAATCTATGATTAAATAATTGTTCCTTCAATTTGATAACAACGGTGCATCATATTTGCAGCTTTCATGCTTTCATTCTCATTTCACATGTTTGGGTCGACCGGTTGGTTGACCGGCCGGTTGACCGGCCAGTCGACTGGTAAAGGGAAATATATATATATATTTTTTTTTGTGGACCTGTTTGAACTTTTTTTGACCGGTTTGAACCCACCAATTGTAAAGGAAACCGGTCGACCAGTTGGTCAACCGGGTGGGCAACCGGTTGGTCGACCCGGGTCCCCCTTCCAACAGTCCGCAACAGTGTTTTGGTGAATTCATTATTCCGTCCTCGATCTGATGAAAGTTTTGATGAAATCTCATTTTGGTATCAGGTTTGGTGAACGGTTGGAGCCATGAATAGTACCATTTTCATCAAAATTCAAATTTGATATCAAATTTGCTAAAGCGTTGGAGATGGTCTTAAGGGGTTAAGTAAATTGCTTTTTTTCCTTTTAAGACAATTAGAACTAATCCAATTTGCAATGATCACATTAAATTTTATTGAAATAATAGTAGAGAAAACATGAAACGGACCACCCTGCCCACTTAATTAAAAGAGCATTTAGGTCCATAAATTATATCTATTTTTCAAGTCTAATAATTTGACAATCAATTAGGATATCTAAGATAACACTCTTTTTCATATTTTTTCTAATTATCAACCAATCATATTATATGCACATCATTAAATTTAGAAAATGAATAAAAAAAGAGGATTTGTATATTATTTTCCTAATATTAAAAATACGCAAACAAATTTTTTTTAAGACATTTTGTAGATTTTTTAAAAATCAATGTTGCAACCACTTTGTTCTTTAGGAGTTATTTGGAATGATTTAAATAAATATAGTTTTTGACTTTTTATGAAAAAATGTACAGAAAAGTAGAAAAATGGTGTGACCCAAATAAGTGCATACCCCCTTAGAATAAAATAAAACAAAATACAATTTCCCTTCCATACTATTATTATTCATATTATTTTACATTTTATTTTGGGGTGGCTTCTCTCCAATACATATCGGATTGGATGGTGCTGTTGGATTTTTGTGAGCCTGTCTCGAAGCTCACATTGATGATCTAAATTGTTCAATATGTAGAACTTGTAGAGTACTTTGTTCCTACAAAATATTACGTTGAACAGATATTGATAGCCACTTGCTCATATTACATTTGTGTTAATGGTAAATATGATTTTAATAAAAATTTGTTAACAGAAATGTGATATGATTAAATAGCTATCAATATCCAATTAACGTGATTTTTTATAGAGATAAAGTATTTGACAAGTCTTACACATTGAACGGTTTGAACAATTGATGTGGACTCCATGGTAGGCCCACAAAAGCCTAACAACACCTTCCAGTTGGTTTTCCCAACTAGAGAGAAGCTTCTTTCTTTATTTTGTGGGTCTTACTTTGGGTCTATGATTGGAACTTTTCATGTCATAAATCTTGCAATGAATACCATTTGGGCAAAAAATCAACTTATTTGGATATCGACGAATAAATGAATAAGTAGTATTTTATTTTATAAAATGGACAATCTAAATTTAAACTTGTAGTTGCCTTCTTTTTTAAAAAATAAAATTTAGCTTGTTTAATGTTCATTTGTTTAGTAATATCTCTTTAAATTAATTTTTTGCACAACTCTAACTAAGCCTATGAGATAAATGATTCAACTCATCATTGTGGGCTTGGGATGAACCTGCCGAAGGACCAAAAAAGGGTGCTGTTACAGCACCCCACTGTGACAGCTTGATTGAGATTCGTTTCGATTTTATTTTAATAATTTGAATCGTTGATATTATAGGGTTCGTCAAGTGTATTATTCATATAAAAAATGAGATTAATTGGACATGTATGATCCCATGATTGCACCATAATTGTTTCAAAAAAGTTTATCAAAATTAGGTTAATCATTTGTTTTCTTTAAACATAAATATAGACCTTTTATGGATTATAAATATCTAATCGATTTGGTTTCTTTCATTTATGATCTCCTTGACAAATCATACATTATAAATAATGCAAATCATCGAAATAACTTTAAAAAATACCTCCACAAACTCACAAGATGATACTATGCCTACAAAAATACAACACCCTCTCATGTTCCCCCACCAAATGGAGGGGAGTCATTCCCCAAGCGCGGCCTTCTCAATACAAAATAAAATCAGAATACAACTACACTCTCAACCTTCATTGCTCATATTCAAAATAGAGACACTATGGAAGTATTTGGTTTACTCAATGAAGGGAAAGGAAAAATAAAAAACAACTAGATTATTCTATCAAAATATTTATTTTCACATTTTTTTTACCAAAAAAATAAAAATAAAAATAAAAAATGCATTACAAAAGAAATTTCACCATTTCAAATAATTGATTATTTTATAATAAAAAAACTAAAAATTATTTATTCCATTCTACCTTTATTTCAGTGAACAAAACACTACTTATATATGCGATGGAGAGAGAATAGCTAAGATTTATTCTATTCAGGATATGCTTGTTTGTTTATTGAGAAAACTGTGGTTACCCTCGACATCAACCAAGACGAATTTTCTTCCTTCTTATCCATTTTATTTTGTTTTTATGTTTTTCTTTTTCAAACTTCCCTAAGGATGATGTGATTTATTATTAACAAAAACAAAACTTGTTCTCTCCCAAATTATTTATTTATTTTTGACATTTGTTTCTTTTAATCAATCAATAAATCATATATTTTCGTAAAAAATATCAATTTTTTTAAAAAAAAAAAAAAAAACTATAAGTTAATAGATGTCATCTTATTCTTGTAGATAAGTCTTCAAAATCGTATGAAATAACAACTTAAACTTATAGACAATTTTTGGATATATTTGAAATTGTGGCAACCTAAGAGTAGTCAATAAAAATGAGCGAAAATATTTATAATGTCAATACATATTTTACATATTTCAAAATGTTCTTACATGTTTCAATTTTTAATACATTTTATACACATTTTTTTAACACTAATAACAACTTTAAGACTGTTTTTAATATTTCTCTTTATTTCAAACACATGATCTTACATTATCAATATAATTTATAAATTTGTCAGTAGTATCATATCTAAAAGTAAATTACGTATAAATTCTTTTGTAAGAATAACTTTAAATAAATAAATGTTAATAGCAAACCTATCATGGAATGAAATGTGTGTACAATTTGAATTTGTCAATGACAATGAACATCACTTAATATATAATCAGGCCATCTATTTATATTATTATATAAAGTTACTTCTTAAAATGATTTGTAACAAATATGTTATTTTTTAAATTATTTTGAGAAATAAACTACTGCTTAAATCTAGGTTGTTTAGGATGACCTAAATAAGTGTATTTTTTGTCTTTTTACGAAAAGATGTGCAAAAAAGTAGAGAGGTGATGTGATGGAAAAAAATAAAAAGATAAAAAGATGAATTATTTTAAACTGTTATATATATATATATATATTTTTTAAAAAAATTTCTCGCACACATAATATGCCTGTCCACATCTAATATATATAAAATATTAGAAAAAATTGAAAATAAAAATGAAAGTAACATATCCAAGAATTTCTCGTAATGTAGTGCATTTTACCGGCACATGTGGTTGCCGTCAACCCTGAGTAACCGATAAATTTGAGTGCTTGTCCTTATCATGCTTTTATTATACTTTCGTCAACCAGATTTCGGATAGCGCTCTCCCACCTACTCGGACGATAGCATATATAATTTGTAAGATAAATTTTTTAAGTTTAGATGAATTGAATCTAATGTCAAAATGTTGGTTTAAATCATTATTTGTGTGCGAGTTCGTATTTTATCGTTACGTGATTGAGTAACCTTGTTATGTAGTATTATTTAAGAGTGACATTTGGAGTCTCAATTTCTTAAAGCCTAACTCCAAAAGTCACCTGTATGTGGTTATACCTCTTTTCTCTCCTCGTTTGGAAATAAGTTATTTTAATTTATTATTTGATTATTTTAATCTGGTTAAAAAATTTGTGTTTGGAATGATAGTTTATTTGTAGTTGATTTAATAGTTATAAAAGAAAAAGTGAAATAATTCTGAGTTAGATATGACATTTTATCTTATTGATTATTTTAAAATATTTTATTTTCATTAACTATTTTAACCAAATAACATCTAAGTCAAACAAGGACTGTCTTAGTCGCGCATGCCTACTCCATATGTGTGCTGCTAAATTTGAAAACACAAATTTTTATTTGAATTTGTATATAAATTTGATGAGTTTCGAGAAACTGGTCAATTACATAAAGGCATTTTGAGTAATTTAAGGATATGTATTTGACAAATAGACTAAAGATACTAATAGAAGTATTCTCTTTATAGGTAGGATATATATGCAAAACAGATGCCTTGTTTTATGGAAGATTAGTCGGTTGTTATTTGGGAAAAATTATACAATACTCTTGGATCACCGTGTATTCATACTTCAAGTCAATCACCAATTACTTAACTCTATGTTATTCCTTCATTTTCAATATAAATTATGGACCCTTACGTCTCTCCACTAATCAAAATATTATAGAACATCACGTATCCATATTCCGAGAGTACTGAATAATCATCCGTCATTTGGCTAGTTGGGATCCTCTGTTACCTTTCGTATTACTGATGAAGATAATATGAGTTGGCACGTTTAAAATGGAACTAAAAATAGATAGGCATTGTTAATGAATAGACATGCGCAATCATATTTGGCGAGAATATGGGTTATTTGATAATATAATTCAATATTTAAAATTTAATTGAATAAGTGATAATTAATTAAGTTTATTTGATAATTATAATTGATATCACTTATAAATTTAAGTTGTTCTTAAAATGTAAGATAAAATTTTAAAAAAAATTAAGTTATATAAAACTTACTTAATTTTAACTGAATTTATAAATATTAAATATAAGTATCAAATACACTATTATAAACTCATCATCACCACCATAGCAGTTACCACTACCACTATCACTATCACCATTGGCACAACCACGACCATCATGCCACCACAACTACCATCACTACCGCTGTCACCACCATACCATCGCCACCACTACCATCACTACTGCTAGTACTACAACTACCACTACCACTACCACCATTATGTCATTGCCACTATTACCACCACCACCACCATCACTACCACTATCACTATGAACACCATGCCACTGTCACTACCACTGCTGCCGCCGCCACTACTACCATCACCTTTATCACCATGGCCATTATTACTATGAACACCACCATCATTTATTACCACAACTATTGCTACCATCACAACCACCACTACCGTGCCACTACCGCTACAACTACCACCACCATCACTATGTCACTTCCACCACTATCACCACCACCATCACAATATCAAAATTAAAATATATAATTTAAAAATAATAAATTTTAAATTTGATTTTATACATATCAAACAACTTATTTTTAATTTAACACTTAATTTTTTATCAAACAATTTTTCACCTTAAAAAATTTAATATTCAACTTTTAATACTTAAATTTCAATTTTTATTCAGAAGTAAAGTCATCTTATAACTAATTTTCTTAAATAACATGTTCAATTTCAATAGTGGTATGCTGTCCAAGTTCCATATGGGAGTGCTAGGAGGTGATTCCTTTTCCGTTTTAATGTCGTGGGATAAGTATATTTTGCTAGGAGGTGATTCCTTTTTTAAAATTTTCTATGATTTTACTTTTGTTATTTTGGAAATAGACTTAGGTTTGTTACTATAACCTTTTATCCATAATATTTGTAAACTTCTTTTTTTTCTTAAGCATTTAAGATTCTATATTTCTTGTAAATTGGAGAATTCCTTTTTGTCTATTGAAATGATATTTAATGTTGTGTATATTTTGTTGCATCAACAACAAATTTTATTTGATGAAATTGCAGCTATCAAAAAACTATATAAGGTTACATTACATTGATATAAACTTCAGATGATTATTTTGAAAGGTTTTGATACAACATTGTTACGATTATCAAAAAAATTTAGTCACTAAAAAACCACCGATATGAAACATTTTATTTTCATTTATAATTGCGTTCAAAATATTCATATACATAAATACGAAGAAAATGTAAGAGGTCAGTAATTTCGATAGACTTTTTTTCTTTCTTGATATCAATTGAAGACGTACGAAATGCTCATTCAACACGTCTCATGCCTACTTTATTGCCACGTAACAAAATTAAAATGTTAAAAAAAAAAAAAGGTGGGATAGAGGATGGACAAAGAATCCAAACTCCATTTTTAGCTTTAGCTTTGCTTGGATTTAAAGATCAATTAATGATAATGATAAACAAATATACCAAGTAGTTGTCTAATGAGACAATGACCCAATTGACTAATAACATTAGGCTTAATTAATTTTTAGACTCTATGAAATTATTATATATAATAATCCCACTTGTGCGGCGTGATAGATGTGTCTAACCCCAATCCATTGGTTCAAGTTTAGTGTAAAAGAAGGGTTTAGTGTAAAAATTAAGGTGGTTTCAAGCTTCATCAATCCATTGGTTCTAGGTTTGAGGTGGTTTGAATTCTTTGTTTCAAATGTTTTGAACCATCATTACTTTCCTGCACCACTTATTATTTAGTAATTTTAGAGTATTTATTCAATTTATTGACTGATTTTGTGAAGCGAACTGAGTGCAAGACAAGTTGGTCGCTTCTATCAATGCATGTGAGAATACTATGTACACATAATTTTAGATCAGCCCTTAATTTTTACACTTGTTCATAATCTTGAATGATCGATGACTTATTATTTTTTTTTCCTCTCTCTCTCTCTTAACAAAAGGCAAATCCTCAGAAGTATGTATAATATTAGAATTTATGTCGAAGGTGTATAAAAAATAATGACCAAATAAAATAACTAAATTCTAAGGTCAAAGAAAAATATTTTAAAATTAATAAAAAATATGTCGTGTTTATATATAATCTTTTTTCTTGTTTCTTCTTTTCTTCCGTTAGTAAGAGGACACGAAGAGCTGAACACCTAGAAGTTATGAAGTCATTCGGATTCTTGGTTTAAATCCCATGGCATGGCATTAAGGGTATAAGTAAAATCGACAAAAGCAAATCGACCAGAAACTGGCCTTGGCCTTGGCTTTGGCATGGCATGCTGCTGGCTTTGGCTGGACTGCCTTAGCTTTGGCCTTGGCATGGCATGCTGCAGGCTTTGGCTAGGGCTGCCTTGGCCGAGTCGTTGGCATGGCATGCTGCTGACCAAGGACTAGGCATGGAATGCTGCTGGCCAAGGCGTTGGCATGGCATGCCATGCTACTGGATGAAGCCGTGGCAAGGCATGCTGCTGGCCAAGGCGTTGGCATGACATGTTGCTAGCCAAGGCCATGCCACGCCACGACCTTTGCCAGCATGCCACGCCACAGCCTTGGCCAGCATGCCATGCCTTGGCAATGGCATTTAATTTTCAATTGATTTTTCATAATATATTAGGGGTGAGCATGATCCGAATTGGTTTGGATTGAGGCAAAATTAGAAGCAATCCGTTATCTACGGTTCCTGAAAAATTAGAATCAATCCAATCCGTTTAAATCGTATAATCAATCCGAACCAGTTCGTTTAAATATATATTGGATCGATTTAGGACTACGTATTCCCATAATTAAATAACAAAAAGATATAAAATATTTTAATTTCATAAAAATATAAACCTAATTGAACCCAAATCACTTTCTTTTTTTTTCCCACCAAGCCACACTACTCTTTTCCACCAAAAGCTGCAACACTTGACTCTAAAAATAAAATAATTGAAACCCACAAAACCCACACTAACCAAAACAAATTCCCAACTACAGCACTCCCAAAACAACTTCACCCAATGCGGCACTCTTCATTTCCGAGACAACACCAACACACCTCCCATGGCCGAAAAACTCTCTTTACCGAAACTATGGGGATTCAAGTTCGGGAAACAACCTGGTGAAAAACCTGATACATTGCTGAGCATCATAGTTCGGGGAAAAAAAGACACCTCAGCAAAACTAAAAATCTAAAAGAGAAATGGTGAGAAATCTATGGGGATTCAAGTTTATTAGAAGGAAAGTAAGAAACATGGACTATAGTATAAATATAGACTATTTGTGTACGGTCCGGATCGGTTATAATCTGGAGCTATGGAGTTCAATCCGGAACCGATCCGTGGCCTACGAATTTTTAAATTTCCAATTCGGAACCAAACCATGGATTCAAAAAATAAATCCAAACCTACTGGATTGGACTGGACCGAATCAGATTACGAATTATACGGATTTTTTGCTCAGTCCTATAATATACGGTTTATTTTGATTTGAAATTTTTTATACCGATGTAAAATAAAATCAATCGAATATAATATTTAAATATTTTAATTATTTGAGCATTATATGACAATTGATTAATATAATAGACTTTTGTGATAAAAACTAGTGAGATAAACATTTATAGTGCAATTTTCATACATTTTCTTCATTTATTTTTAATGTAAAATTCTACTCACTTTTATAAAATCCTTTACAGTTTTAAACAAATCCCTCTTCTATATTAAACCCACAAAATTCATAAAATCGAATCGCATGGAAATTCGTTTACGCCTTAATGGTGTCAATACCAAAATAAGTTGAGACTTTCATAAGGGGATTTTATCCTCACTAGTTAAGATATTCAAGTGGATCTGGCTAATTGTAGGCCATTTTGGGCCCTTTTTAGGAGATTATGGATATCAAAAATTAAGTTAATTAGACATCGGAAACTATCTGATCGGATCACATTTGTCTGAAAATAATTAAAAGATAACTTTCAAAATTTGTTGCTCGTTAATTATTTTTTAGACAAATATACTTTGATCAAGTGACTTTTGATGTCAGATCGACCTAATTTTTGATGTGCAATCTCTTTCATGGGGAACTTGTTGCTGCTGAGTTGAAAGACTACCAAGATCTACTTATCCCAAGATATATATATATATTAATTAACCATTTGAATAGAGAAACAATAATACGTAAAGTTAAAGCCTTGATAGACACTTGCTTGGCTATGTATAAACTTCGAAGATAATGATAGCATTTTGTTGAATCAAAAAAAAAATGTCCCATTTTGTCACTTTCTTTGGTTTCTTGTAATTTTTGCATGTTCATGCACCCACTTGTAGCATATATTTATTTTACTATAAAATCTAAGTCACTGATGTTTGTTGAGGATTAAATATGGGGAAAAAAAAGTTAAAAAGTTAATATATATCACATATTTTTATTATATACACACACTAATATTAATTATTGTTCAATGAACATTCATTAACATTTTACTTCATTATATTATAAGATATGGTACTCTCCTCTAATTCCATATTAAGGGTTGCATCCAATGTCCATCCAAGTTGGGTAGGGACTTATGACGTACTCATTGTTGTGGTTTGAATTTGAGCATTCTTATTTTGCTCTTTTAAATAATAATAAAAAAAAGTGAATTGTTCTTAATATCTATATCATTTTTTTTTTGTTTTTTTTTTTTAGTATTCAAATAATTTAATACCTCACTTGTTGAGGTATTGAGTTCACATCCCTCAGTGTTACTAGAAATATTTTGTTTCTTAATTTTTTATTTTTATAATTAGTATAAAAAAAAAGGTGGAAAGAAGAAATTACATTAATTGCACAACAATGAGACTTAAACTTAGAGATCACGTTTGATAAGAGAGCATCTTAATTACGATGCTAACCCTTGGTTTAGAGTAAAAATTTAGTAACATAGTGATATTACATGATTATTAACACATAATATCACCTACTAAAAATAAATTTATATGTAAAGTTTCATAATATAATTACCTTATGCATATACATAAGAAGATAAATAATAGGATGCTATTGAAGGATGAAACCAATAACATGAATCATTGTTGTATTAAACATTTTTTTCTTGATTTGAGCAATAAGTTTGAGCACTAGACTCAAGACCATGACAGGTGATACTGACCATTTCATGATTTTCGCTCAAGAATTCCACATTTCATGCTTTTCATTGCATAAGCTTAGGAGATAAACTTCTGAAATGGGTTCAATTTTTTCTTGTGGTCGTATTAAGTCCTTACATCATGCTACATTTTTCAATAATTTGTTTTTGACCCGGCACTTGAAAATGTTGCTTCATGACCGTGACTAGAGGGGTAACAGTTTTCCAGTTAAAATTGTCAGTTATATGATTAATCACCTTATTTCATTCTAATTTTTTTAATTTAATTTTTTAAGAATTGAGTTTTTTATTTTTACGTATTTTTATTTTTAGTGAATTTTTTTTAATATTTAAAAAAAAAATTTAAATACACCTAACCTAGATATACCTAAAAAGTAAAATATTTGAAAGAAAATATTAAAAATAAATAAATACACATACAAAAATGTACTGAATATATATATATATATTGTATTTTTGGTATTTGCTAAATTTTTTAAATATTTTTTCACAAATCACTACAACATATAAGAGTTTTAGAGACCAAATGTTTTGGTCTCTAAAAGTGAAAAATTTGATACAAAAGATATTTAGGGACCAATTTTTATCGTCATGAGGATATAGTCGCTAAAAGGTCGTCTTAAAAAGTCAAAAATAAGACTTTTAATGACAAAATTTTGAAAATGTCACTAATAAATAAACTTTTAGGGACAAATAATTTGGTCTCACAATGATTTATTTTTTTAGACAAAAAAATTTGGTCCCAAAAAGATAATAATTCATCACTAATGTCCAATTTTTGTAGCTAAACTGTTGTCCCCTTGTGGGAGTTTTTTTTGAGTGTTTTTCGTTAATTTGAACCGTTCATATTATAGAGTTCATCCAAAATATTATTCCTGTAAAAAATCAAGATCATCAGATATTCATAACCCGTGATTAGGTCCTAATTATTTTTAAAAATTTATGAAAGTTATGTTAACCATTAATTTTTATAGAAACAAATGTGTTTTGGTTATAGGGCTATAGATATTCAATCAAATTGATTTTTGGTATGAATGATCTACTCGACGAACCTTACAATATGAACGATTCAGATTATCAAAAAACACTCGGGAATAACTCCCACAAAGGGACAGCAGTATCCCCTTCTCCGTATTCACCTTATAACGAAATAAGAAAATGATATAATTTTATATTTTTTGATTCATAACTACAAAACGTAATATAACAAAATATCTTACTAATCATAACTAAAATAATGTCATAATTGAAGAAGAAAATTAATTATCACTAAAGTAAAAAATAACATAACTTGATACTTAATCATAATTAAAATAATAAAAAAAAAGTAGTCATAACTAAACATCAAACAGGGCATAACCATTTAACTTTCATGAATCATAATTGAAATAATGCCATAACAAAATAAGAAAATTATATAATTTTACACTTTTTTAGTCATAACTAAAAAAAACATAAGTCATAATAATTAAATATCACATGAAATATAACCAAACATCTGATTAATCATAACTAAAATATTTTAGTACAATTTCTCTTTTACTTTTTATCTCTCATAAATAATTTATATATATATAGAATAATGCTTGGGACCCCCTTGTGGGGGTCACCCCCTCACCCTCCTTTGCCACGTGGCGGGTGGTGATTGGAGGAACAGGAAAAAAAAAGAAAAAAAGAAAGAAAATGTGACCAATGAGAGAGAGAGGGGGTCAAAGGGGGTGGGGGAAAAGGGGGGATGAATCATTACTCATATATATAATATCTATCAATTATTTTTTGCAAATGAAAAAACAAGGCCTCCCAAGCCTGACCCTTTTTTGAGTGGGGATGGGCTTGGGCCTGGCTCTAGATTTTTGCCACTCAACTGGCCCAGTGCGCCCTAATTTCAATAGGAGCCCGCATAGCCCAACAGTGGACCGAGCCAAATTTACACATCTTATTGGAGAGTGTTGTCAGGGCTCATGGGATTCACTACAAATCTTATTTCGATTATTTGAATACTTCATTTTGTAAGGTCTTTTGTATATATCATTTACATAAAAATTAGGTTAATTCGATACTCGTAACCTATTCAATTTATCGCTTTTGTTACACAAAAAAATATGATTTATTTTAAAAAAACACATTTCCCGTTCATTTTTTTAGAGACGACCGCAGTAAATTGAATAAATTACGATTATCAAATTAACTTAATTTTTTGTGTCCATGATATATATGAAAGAACTGACATAATAAATAGTTTGAATTATTAAAATGAAATAAGTTTTACAGATCTGGACAACACTTTCCAATCTAGATAGAGGAAAGCCAGGTCCAATTTTTTGTTAGATGTTTTAATTTAGTTCGACATACTATCGTGGAATATTCATAAGCTAAAAGTTATAAATTAGAAATCAAAAACTAAAAATATTATTTATTTAAATTGTTAATAATTAATTTTTTTTCAACTTATTTTTCTCGTAAGAGGACATTTTGACAACAAATTAAACTCGAAAGATATTTTAACAAGCAGTTTGCCCCAGTGGTAAAGACTTTAATAACCGAAAGAACTAAGGTTTGAACCTAGTATCTCCCTCCCCCATCACCATGTAATAAATGGTGGTTACCAAAAAATAAATAAATAAAATAAAAATGGAAACCTTGGAAGAAATTCGATAAAATGGTTAGTCTATGATTTTTCAGTACATAACATCACAGAGGCTAGGAAAGAAGTAAAAATTTAGAATTCACATATATTCTTGATATACAATGTTCACTTGGTTAGTAAGATCTTTGGACTTGCTTGAAATTACAAAATATAGATATTATTCTTCTTTATTTATTTATTTATTTTGGGTCTATTCTTTAGTTGTAAACCAAGTATTCTGTTTTCAGTTATGCTACATACACTTTTCTTTTCTTTTATTTATTTATTTTTTCTCCAGAAAATCAATTAGAAACTCACACAAATGGAGTCCACTATTTGTCTCTCTTTAGTGACTGGTTCTTGAAATTTTTTTGTGTACTTATCATTTCTCTTTCCTTATTTATTATTATTATTATTATTATTATTATTAGAATAATACTTGAGACCCCCTTTAGGGGGTCACCCCCTCACCCCCCTTTGCCATGTGTCAGGGAGTGATTGGAGAAGCAGGAAAAAAAAGAAAAAGAAAAAGAAAAAGCAACCAATGAGAGAGAGAGGGGGTCAAAGGGGGTGATGGGAAAAGGGGGGATGAATCATTGTTATTATTATTATTATTTTGAGTTGAGCCAATTATTCTGTTCTAAGTCACCACAACTGAGTAAAAAGGAGAAGCCCAAAAGGGCCCAAATAGAGGTTCCATGCTGTGGGATGTAACAGGGATATATGGATAACCTAAATATTTGGGTCTTAAGAGACAGGACTTGGCCCAAACATTTGAGAGGGTTAGTTGGGCCAGCATTGTTCAAGTGAATTCTCAACCCCAGCAAATTAAGGGAAGTGAGGGGGTTAAGTTGGGTTGGGATTCAGTGGGTGTTCGGAGCTTTTGCTTATTTGGTAATTCGATAATGATCGAGTGCTCGAAAAATGGAGCTCGAAAAATGGCTCGAAACAAAAAGAGAGAGAAGGAGAAAAGAGGAAGAGAGGGAGAGGGAGAGGGAGAAAAGAGGAATAGAGGGAGAGGGAGAGGATCGTCGGCCATCGTCGGCCATCGCCGATCGTCGCCCCGCCCAGCTCCCGCCGTCGTCGTAGCTCCCGCCGCCGCCTCTGCTTCCTCCTCCGTCGCAGCACCGCCGATGTCTGCCCAGCTTCCCCTCCTCCTCAACCCGGTTTTTATGGCCCCCTCCCCTCCCCTCCCTCCCTCCTCATCCTCCTTCCTCCTCCTTTCTTCCTTCTTCCTGGTTTGTTCTTCGGTTCGTTCTTCTTCTGTCAAAAAAAAAAATATAGAGAAGGAGGGGTCAAAACGAGAAAAAGAAAAGAAAAAAAAAAAAAAAAAAAAAAGAGGGTCAAAACGACGTCGTTTTGACCCTCGAGCCAAATCTCGAGCCTCAACTCTCGAGCTACCAATCACTACCGTTGGTAATTTTTCATTTTTTTTAATTTTTAATTCAAGAAGTTTTAGGCTTCTAGATTCAATTCAACGAGACGAACTGAAAAATTAAAAAATATTTCAAAAAATCCAGAAAAACCAAAAAATAATGGAGGTTTTCGCTTATTTTGGCTTTTTAAAAATTTTTTTTTAGAAGTTTTCAATTTTTTTAAATTTTTTTTTGGATTTATCTATACAAAACGGACCGTAAAAATTAAAAAATTGACACACATTTTAAAAAAATTGAAAAAAGAGGTGTCTTACTTAGCCAATATGCTAACATCCCAAATAGCCCTTCAAGTTCAAGTGGAATCTTTAAACTGACGAGCCAATACCAAATGCAAAGTTTGCCTCTTTCTGTATTTGGTTACTATCGTGAAATATTAGTGATAGTGTTGGAGATGGATGGTGGTGGTGGGGTGGTAGTATAGTGGTGGTAATGATGCTAGTATGGTGATATCAGTAAGATTTTAATTCAAATGTGTTTTTATTTATCAAAAGTGAAATATTGATTGGGGTTCACTGGTAACCACTAGCCACTAACTCCTTACTCCATTCTCACTGATGGTGAAAGAGATATGTTTTCGGTGATATTTTTAACATAGATCTACTTAGATCCGACTAAGATTACAAGACAAGACTCATCAAAATATTCAAATTTCGAGCAGATCTAAGTAGATTTACATTAAATCCGGTCAAATCTGAACCAAAAGTGATTGCTGGAGTAAAATCATCTCTCTATGTCTATCTCTCTCCTTCGATTTCTCAGTTTTTCTTCTTTTTTTCTGTTACACACTTCTTTTTTCTTGTTTTAATTGAGAAAGTTTCTGAACAAATATTTTTCAAATTTTAGTTAGAAGCGGTGAAAATTATAAAATTTTACAATTTTAAAGATACATTTATGTTTTTTTTCTATGACTCTAGCCTTTTTTTTTTCTTCCCTTTATCAAAATTTTTGGTATTTTTCTATAATAATACAAGAAAATATATAAAAAATTAAATAGAAATGACTAAATAATTTTTTTTTATTAAAGAATGAAATACAGAATAAACTACACAACTAAAAATATAGAAATGAATTAGAAAACATCACTAATAGAATAAATTATTAACATGGATAACTTAAAATTAGAACCCATCTTTGTAAACGAAATTTTGAAAAATCTAAGAACAAATGATAAGAAAAAAAAGCAAACCTTTTGATTTTCTTCCATTTGCTCTTTCATTTCTCTAACTTTCTATTCTAGCTGTCAAGAAGAAAGTTTCTCTCTAACTCTCTTCGTCCTTCTCTATCCTTCTCCCTTTTGCTCTAGGAAGTAATTTGATTGGGCTTAATTGTTTCATTAGTTTAAGTGGCCAAGTTTAACTCAAACTACTCTTACTTAGCCTCTAAGAAAGAGAATTTACTGAGTAATTTTAGCTTAACGATATTCCTTTAACTTACTCACCTCATTTAAGGTTTTCTAAAACAGCTAAGTATTCAATTATCAAGTCCACAAGGGTAAATTTAAATTCCCTTGGATTTTCTTCCCATTTCTCTTTCTTTTCTCTAACTTTCTCTTCTAGCTCTCAGGAAGAAAGTTTGTCTCTAGCTCTCTTTGTGCTTCTCCATCCTTTTCTCTCTTTTGTTCTAGGAACTATTTAGCTTAGGCAACTAATTGTTTTATTAGCTTAATTGGCCTAGTTTAACTCATCAAACTAATCTTGCTTAGCCTCTAAGAAAGAGAATTCACCGAGTCTTCATCAAACTAATCTTGCTTAGTTTAACTTAAGCACCTCATTTAAGATTTTCTAAATAACCTAAGTGTTCAATTCTTAAGGCCAAAAGGGTGAACTTGAATTGCCTTTGATTTTCTTTCCATTTCTCTTTCTTTCCTCCTACTTTCTCTTCTACTTCTCAACAAGAAAGTTTCTCTCTAACTCTCTCCATCCTTCTCCATCCTTTTCTTTTTCGTTCTTGGAACTAATTAGCTTCGGCAACTAAATGTTTCATTAGCAAAAATGGCCAAGTTTAACTCGAACTAATCTTGCTTATCCTCTAAGAAAGAGAATTTACTGAGAAATTGTAGGTTAACGACATTAGTTTCACTTAAGCCCCTCATTTAAGGTTTTCTAAATCACCTAAGTATTCAAATTTCTCAAGTCCAAAAGGATGAAATTGAATTCTCTTTGATTTTCTTCATATTTCTCTTTCTTTTGTCTAACTTTCTCTTATTGTAGCTATGAAGAACAAAGTTTCTCTCTAACACTCTCCGCCCTTCTCTATCATTCTCTCTATTGTCCTGTGAAGTAATTAGCTTAGGCAACTAATTGTTTTATTAGCTTAAATGGCCAAGTTTAACGCGTACTAATCTTGCTTAGCCTCTAAGAAAGAGAATTTACAGAGAAATTCTAACTTAATGATATTAGTTTAACTTAAGTACCACATTTAAGGTTTTTTGAATTACCTAAGAAAGAGAATTTGCTTAGGCTTAATTGTTTCATTAGCTTAAGTGACCAAGTTTAACTCAAACTAATCTTGCTTAGCCTCTAAGAAAGAGAATGTTCTGAGTAATTCTAACTTAACGATATCAGTTTAACTTAAGCATCTTGTTTAAGGTTTTTTAAATCACCTAAGTGTTCAATTCTCAAGTCCAAAAGGATGAGAATTTGAATTCCCTTAGATTTACTTCTCATTTCTGCTTCTTTTCTCCTACTTTCTTTTCTAGTGTTTCTCTCTAACTCTCTTCGTCCTTCTCCATCCACTTCTTTTTCGTTTTAGGAACTAATTAGCTTCGGAAACTAAATGTTTCATTAGCTTAAATGGCCTAGTTTAACTCGAACTAATCTTGCTTAGCCTCTATGAAAGGGAATTTACTGAGAAATTATAACTTAACGATATTAGTTTCACTTAAGCCCCTAATTTAAGGTTTTCTAAATCACCTAAGTATTCAAATTTCTCAAGTCCAAAAGGATGAACTTGAATTCTCTTTGACTTTCTTCCTATTTCTCTTTTTTTTCTCTAACTTTCTCTTATTATAGCTATTCTCTCTAACACTCTCTGCCTTTCTCCATCATTCTCTCTATCGTCTTGTGAAGTAATTAGCTTAGGCAACTAATTGTGTTATTAGCTTAAATGGCCAAGTTTAATTCGTACTAATCTTGCTTAGCCTCTAAGAAAGAGAATTTGTAGAGAAATTCTAGCTTAACGATATTAGTTTAACGTAAGTACCACAAACAGTTTCCTTAAAATAGATTCACCGCTTCTCGATGGATGCTGGAGGTACGTCGGCGTCTGTCTCCCAAGATACGACGATTGAAACTAGATAATGCATAAGCACCTTCTAAATGGCTTCGGCGAACTTGACAATGAATGCACTCTCTCTAACAAGAATCAAAGAAGGGGCTAACAAAAGAAGATAGGAAAAATTTTCTTTGGTGTAAAATAAACATCTCTAACTTTTTATCTCAAAACACCATCTCTATTTTCCATAAAAAAATCTCTCTAAAATTCTTCTTCCAAGTTGGAAGGGAAATGCCTCTATTTATACAAATAAGGGAATCCCTAAACATGAAGGCTATACATCAATAGGGCCATCAAATGCCATTAATCAAGGCCATTAACTCTAGCCATTAGGGCTAGAGTTACAAAGGTTAAAAACTTATGGCCACTAATATGGTCATCAACTCCATCATCAAAAGATGAGAGTTACAAAGGTCTAAACCTCCCATGTGCTTAATATATACAAATAAATATATATATAATGATGTTTGAATAAACTAACTGGATGGGTCACAAAATGGATCCAAATGTTAGGTCACAACCCAATCCAAACCTAATTCTCAAACACATGCACAAGCTAAGCCCAACACAACGTAGCTTAGCCCAAGCTTAAGATTAAGTCCAAGTCCAAGACCTAGACCAAATTCAACACATGTACAAGCACAAGCACAAGCATGAGCACAAGTCTAGGCCCAGTCCAAACTAAGACTAAGTCTAAATCTAAGCCCAACTTTATTGATGCCCACTTTATGAGACAATTCTCATTCACAACTCAATGGTTTCCGGTCATTATTTTTATATTGTAATCTTCTCATTTGAGAGAATATAAAACCACTCAGACCCACCTCAACTGGTGGTTAGGTCCCACTTTAATTTTGAATTAAAGTTGCCAAAAAATCATTATTTTCCAACAAAAACAACAAAAAAAGAAGAAGCAAATATTGATAAATTGAAAACTACAAACCCTTAGAAACTATTAATCTGTGATCTCCACCATCGTCGTGACGTAAAATTGTGTTTTAATAAATTGCAAATGAGCAAACTGATAATTTTTGCAGTTTTGAAACTGCAAATTTATATAGTTTGAAAAGCAATAAATTCGAACTCTAAATTTTTATAATTTTTTGAACTGAAAATTATGTGCTCTGTATGATAAAGAGTTTTTTGTAAGAATTTCAAGATTTATATATCAAGAATGAAACACCATAAGAAATTGATTATAAACAGTTAAAATAGATTTAAATAAATACCATTTAATCTCACCATCACCATGAGATATTGATGAATGGTCTTCACAATTCAAAAACCCTAGCACCAACTCTTCTCCCATTCTGCTAATCTTTACGTTGTCTTTTAATGGGGCTGACAACCCTTTGATTCACATATATATAAATATGTGTAAACCATAATAGGATAGGAGAGAGGACCGGAACTAAATAAAACAATCATTGGGCCCTTCTATCAAGGAACCCAAATAATTTAAAATAGGCCTTACACCTCTATATCATATATTAGGGGTTCTTGTAGATCGGTTTTTGATGGTTCGGTTTGCAGTTTGGACACGTAACTGTCCGCAGTGCGGATTGCGATTTGTGCGGATAAGGTTTGCAGATGTGCGGGCAGTTGCGGGTGGTTTGTGGCTTGGGCTTTTCGTTTAAAAAAATTATTTTTGGGCTTGTTTTTCGCATTTTTTAAATATTTTTTTGGGGCCATTTGCCCCAAATTTTTAAAGATTATTTTGGGCCATAAAATCACATATTGCTTATCATGAAATTATTATTTTCCAAATGATTTATCCTAAATAAATTACAGCTTATCTATCTAATTTACTTCCAGAAGGAAACAGATCATAAGCATAGGCTAGATTAGTCAATTTACTCACATTCACTTTGCAAAAAATGTATAGGTTAAACAAAATCCATGGTTATTTTAATAGAAATGGAACAAACATCTCCTCTGACCTTTGGTGACCATTACTGGCCTCCAACAACTACCTCAGACCTCCGACAATAGTTTTTTTGGCCAATTTTCATCTCCAACATGTCATTACCGACACCACCTCCTCAAATTCGGTGGCGATGAGAGAAAATGAAAAAAAAAAATATGAAGAGAATAAAGGAGAGAGATGAAAAGCCATACCAGAGAATAGTTCTCATCATGTTACACTTTCACAGATCAGACAAAGAATCAAAAGTCAGATTCAGTAATAAATTTATCATACAACAAATCTTAGCCAGAGTTGCAGTGATAAATTTATCACTGTTGAATTTGTTAAAAAACTTACAAATATCATACTTGATTTGAGAGAGAGAGAGAGAGAGAGAGAGAGAGAGGCATCATAACATTCTATTATGAAGCATTCATAAAATTATTTATTTTGTATGTACTATGTCATTCCATTGATAAAATACCCACACTTACACCTAAAAATCTATAATCTGAAAATTTTATCATTCATAAATTATTGAGTGATAAATTTATCATTAAATTTAGTAACAAATTTATCAGATCAGTTATACGTCTGTAGAAGATCAACAGCACCTTTCAATGCACTGATTGGATACTTTGCATCTCAAACTTATTGCATGGTTCCAATAAATAACCAGAGTCCAAGCCATCATCATTGCCATGCAAACCCTTCTTACGGTCACTATTAATATTACTTTCTTGCTGCACAACTGCCTTTGTTTCAGTTGATGTTGAACCAAATGAGTCAACTGGTTTGGGTTGACACTTAAAACCAATGCATGAGTTGAAGACAATTGATCAGTGATGGAGGAAGATGGTGGCAATGACGATATCGAAAATGATAGATTGATGATAGCGGAGTGCAGTGTTGAAGCTAGCAGAAGAATGATGCGAGAGGAGTAACAGTGATGGCAACGACGGAGAAAGACGGTAGTGTTAGGCGAGTGATGATGGTGGCGAGGGAGAAGGAGGACAATTGCGTTGGTTGAGGTGAGTGTTGTTGATGAAGACAGATAAAGATGGTGCTTGAGCCAAGCGACAGAGATGGAGATAGAGGAGGAAACGGTGGTGTACCAATGACAAAAATAGGAGGGAGGGAGGGAGGGAGAGAGAGAGAGAGAGAAAGAGAGAGAGAGGATGTGTTTAGGGTAAAATCACTCAATTGAATGCAAGGGACAAAATGAAAGATGGGCTAAATTATTTTGGGTTAGGACTTAATGAGAATTAAGTTCGGTCCAAAGGACCGGCCGATAACTCCTCCTAAAATAATAAACACACTACTATGGACCATGACCCAAAATTTTATAGATTACAATACTAATTTTGGGCTCATACCAATCAATTTGTCTAAATCACTTTCAACTCGTTTTTCACAAACCAAACAAAATATAGTAAATGATAGCGTAATTAAGAATAAATTCTTACATTTTCCCACTTAGGCAACATTGACTACTAATTTAAGAAAATATTTTATTTAATAAAATGACTCTCAAGTTAAACAACTTAGTTGCCACATAAACATGATTCAGAATATAAACATCTCAGCACTGAATTTTGTTCAATGATAATATTAATATTGAAGTGTGGTAATTATGTTATTTAACAACATAACATCTTCCACAATTACAAACACTATGTCACCAACATGGATTCCTATATGTGGTAAAGTGTAGTGTGGAATTTCATCACAATTGATCCAAAAAATTATATAACATGCTAATTCCACATACAGTCTTCTGTATGGTCTTGAAAAGACCCTATAGGGAATTTTAATCATTTTAACACTTCTAAAAGAAGCCTTTGTACCTCTAAACTGAGGTCTTTCATGCTTTAAACCAAGCATTAGACTTTATGGATCCATATACACTTCTAAACCGAAGCATTACACACTTCTAAACCAAAGTGTTAGTCTTTATATCTCAAAATTAAAATATAACTATAAGATCTTATATAAGAGGAATACATACATAACAATTACCAATTATGTGTACACACATAACTATAAACAAAATGTGAATAAACACATTAAACTTTATTAACTGAAATACACCATAAATAATGTTCATGGGAAAAAATTTCTTTAACCAAGCACATAAAAAAACTGTAACGTATCCATATGCCCAATATATTTAGTAAACTAAATTTGGCCTAAGCTCTTTATTTAGAGGATCAACTAGTATGTATTTTGTAACAATGTACTCATGAAGAATATCATCTTTAGTGACTCACTCTAATTCTGAAGTACTTTAAATTTGTGTATTTAACACCATCAGAGCTTTTATTATTCTTCATAGAAAAAATTAAAATCATGTATCATAATACATCTTTATAGGTTTGGAGCTGAAGTTAACAATTCTAAACTCTGAAATAAAATTCTTTAATTATATAACTCAAGTCAACCTCGAAAACATTTTTACGTAGTGAAAAGTTGTAAGAGATTGTACACAATTCTTCCATGAAATAACACCTCAATAATATTAAGATAATTAATTCTTCTATAACATTTGAACATCTGAATATAAAAATATAAAAATGTAACCAGTAATAGATACTATATAAAAATATAACCAGTAATAAATATTATATAACATCTGAACAACTACCAAAGTTGACATTGTAGAATCAATAATATTAAGATAATTAATTCTTCTATAGACAATCATATAATATTTAATTTTCTATAAATATCATAACACTTTATGTGTTCCAACCCAATGGTCAAGACTTAAATTACAATAAGTGTTGTCTAACAAACTAATTGCATATGCATCAAGTTTAATACAAACTTCATAATTCATTAAACTTCCACAATAAACTTTTTATCAATATCATTTTATGAATACTGAATTTTACTTAATTATTCTCAGTCACCAATAAAAGTAATGTAAAACTTTCAATTCTGCATATTATATTTAGTAAGAATGTGATCTAGGTATGCTCTTTGAAATGAGACAAATAATCTTCTAATTTATTTTCAAGTATCTTAATGCCAAATATATAAAATATTTTATCAAGATATTTTATATCAAAAATTTATTAACAACATTATCTTCCCATCAAGTATTAATGCGAAATTATTACTAGCAAATAAAATTCCATCAATATATGTAACACTTGTATGCTTTAACCTATTGGAGTTGTTGTATCTTGATTTTTGGAGGGATACAATGTGATTTGGACTTGTTGGGAACTTACCCTATTCTTGGTGTCTTTATTGATTTTTAGGGTCGACACCACTAGTTCCAAGAGTCAACCCTTGTGTGCTGCTAAATATAGAATTATCTACTAAAATTTAGGGTCGACACCAGGAGTTCCAAGGATCGACCCTTGTTTGCAGCAAACATTAATGTCTCAGCTTTTCTTCTCAACCCCTGCGTATTATTTCCAAAATTTTGGGTTCGATTGGGCCCTACTTTTTTTTGGGGGGGGGGGTTTGGACTTATTCTTTTCAATGACCCTAGGGATACTTTTCTACTACTATAAATAGACCCAACGCATTTCTCTCTCATTATTTTTCTCCTTTTTCCTCTTAAACCGTGAGTCTCTCTTCTTTCTCTCTAAACTCAACTTTTTCCCACTTGGATTTTTAGATCTACTCACCTAGAAGCATCTTTTCACCTGGGTCCTTTAAGAAAGGTTGTAGATCGTGTCAAGGGCTTTCTTTTGATCTAAGAGCTTCGAGGTTTCATCAACTTTGGGCTTCTCCGAGTTTTCTTTTCACTTCTTTGAGGTAATGATACTTTACCCTAGTATTTCCTTATTTTGAAGAGATTTCATGGTGTTGTTGTGACTTATGAGCTAATTTGAAGATATTTTTGGATTAATCCCATGTTTTACATAAATAAACCATATTACTTGACTTTTTCTTGAAATTTCTTAATTCTCTTTTTTTCAAAACATGTATATAAATGTTGTTAAACCCCATATCTATGATGAAGGAGAAAAACCCCCAAATTTGTTGAAACCCTAAATTCTTAATTTGAGTAGAAAACACCAAATTGAATGAAATTTCCTTTGATTCATGAAATATTGAGAATAATAAAGAGATGAAAGATGTGGATGTTGATATGGTAAAGGAATTGTGGCTTGGATGTTATTTCTCTTCGAATGTTGTGTTGTATTCCATACTTTTGTAACGTTGGATGCTTGTTGATAGAATAACATGTGATTGAATTGTTAATTGTGCATGAGTCTTGGTAAGTGTAGACACCCTATTTTTGACCGACCTTAAGACTCAGACGTCATCGTTTGTGCGCACGATGATTGCGCATGTTTGTGCTTGTTTCGAGCGCCTGAAGGTCTCGGCTGAGTGCCTTGTCCTTTGAGTCTCTTAACACTTTGTGTTTCGGCCTTGTTTTTTGTGCCAACCCTTGTTGCCTCTTGCCTTGGGGAGAGAAGGGCCTTGCCGGCCACTTATGGCACTTGTCGGCCACTTTTATCCCTTGTAGGCCACTTTAAGTGGCCGGTCGGCTAGAGGAAGTGGCCGGCCGGACACTTAACTGGCCGGCAACCACTTTTTCTCATTTTTAGATATTTGTAGGTCTTTTGAGCTAGCTGTGGCTCATTGAATTTGTAACGACCCCAAAATGCGTATAAGGAATTATCTTTATTTACCTATAAGTTAATGTGCTTTAAGGTGATTATATCTTTTGAATTGAAGCATTATCTATTGAGTTACTGCTTTAAAATTGAAATTACCGACCTTTACAGGTTCAGAAATCAAAATTGAGTACTTGGGTATGTTAATGGGAATTTTTAGAACTATTTGGGAAAATTAATTGGAAATTTAATTTGTCTGATTCAGTAATGCATGTTTGGGTGGTTAACTTGGTACTGTAAATTGAGAGCCTTAGAGGCTTTAGAAACCCAAACAGAGGACATATTTATGATCAGCGTAATTTTTAGAGTCATCTGGGAAGTTTAATTGAAATTTGATTTTGCGCGATTCGTAAGGGCGTGTTTGGCCCTCCCTATTGTGAAAAGCTTATGTGTTTGATATATATATGGTTATGCTATGTGAGTTGTGAACTTATCATTTTGAAGTCAATAAAATATCTGAGGGAGAGAGAAAGAGAACCGAGAGAGAGAGGGAGAGAAGAAGAGGCAAGCTCCTCTAAGAGGAAACTCAACACTCATGGGGTTTTGAAGATAATTGAAGAGAATTGAAGAGATTAAGAGGAAAAGCAAGGAATTGAATTAAGGTATGTGGTTTTAACTATTATCCTTGTCGATAATTCATCTACTACATGAAATCAAGGATTAACTTGGAAGATTAATATGTAAATGAACTAGTGTTTTGGGTCATGAATGAAATGGTTTGAATTCAAGGAATTGAACCTTGATTTCCTTTAATTTGTTTGATTTGGGTTCAATCTTAAGAATGATTCATGAAATAATAAGGTTTGGTGTGAGAATCAACCATGTGTAAGATGTATTTGCATGATTTTGGGCATATATTATGAAAGCTTGAATATATGGAAAGATGAGACTTGGATTTCTAATTTGAGGCAAAGATTGATTTATTTGAGATGAAATTACACTTGAGTGATGATAATTTATCATGTTGTGGGACAGTTTTATATGTTTTGGGGTGATTTGAGTTGGCAACCAAGCTTACAAATGGAAAAATCAAGTGTTAGAGCTCATAACATTTTCGGACAGCCAAACTGGCCCAGAGCCGCACGTGCAGCAGCCCATGTCCAGCCCCAAAATTGATTCTGCTAAAAAAGCACCTTGTCCCGCACGTGCGGAGACAACTCTGTCCAGCCAACTTTGAATAAGCATATCTTTTGCATCTGGACTCCGTTTTGAGTGATTCTTGAGCCTAAAATCAATCCCCGGAGGTCTAATTTCCAATGGTGGTGGTCTCACTCCCAAGTTCTAACTACAGAAATAGATATGCCTAAATTAGTGAGAGTTGCTCACTTTCTGTCTACCGGTTTTGTACCATTTCTTCATTTGAACCATTTTCCTATCGATTCCTCCTGTCTTCTGAGACATGGATTATGACTTATTGAAAACTAATGAGTTTAGAACTGATATGACTAATTGATTAAAGAGTAAAGTAAGGAATCGGGTATATTCTTATAATGCTATGTGCATTGTGTTTCTACTGCTGTCAGAAACTTATCACTGTGAGTAATAGTAGTATAACGATATGTTTCACTTACTTCCTGTGATTATAATTTAAGTATTGTTAATTGTGAATGGTCTGTCCCATTGATAGTGTGCTTTGATTACCTTAATGGCATTTATATGGACCTAAGGTCATCTGTCCCTAGTAATAAACGTGGGCCCGAGGCCATTATGATGCGAATTGTTCTGTCCTTATTAATGTAGTGATACATTTGCCTTATGTTAATAGCTATTGTTAATGTTCTATCATTCGCAAGACAACTATGTCGACTTATAATAAACCATGGGAAAATCTATGTGCACTATTGAGTAATGGTACCCTTAAGAATTTGGGATTATTCTGTTTTGCTATTATTGGACCTGAGGCCATCCTATATAATCTGTTAGGCCTGAGGTCGCTCTGTATAATCTGTTAGGCCTGAGGCCGTTATGATGTAAATTAATAAAAGTGGGCCTGAGGCCGTTATGATGTAAATTGAATAAGATTCATGGCCAAAGGCCAATGGAGGTAGTGTACATGTTGATGTTCTACCTACCCTACAATGTGTGGACAGCTATTGTTATCTGGGCTTAAAGCCGATCTGTATCATATCTGGGCTTAAAGTCGATCTGTATCATATCTAGGCTTAAAGTCGTTCTGTATCATACCTGGGCTTAAAGCCGATCTGTATCATATATGGGCCCGAGGTCGTTCTGTATTATATATGGGCCCGAGGCCGTTCTGTATTATATATAGGCTCGAGGTCGTTCTGTATTGCATGTGGGCCTGAGGCCGTTTTAAAATATGATTATGAATAAGATCTGTGTATGGTTTGCTATGCATATTTACATTCTCTAAGTCTATGCTTGTTTAACTCACCTCTTTACATTGCTATTATTTACTGAGCCTTACTCACTCTGTTTTTATGTATATTTATGTAGGTGAGCCATCGGAGATTGACACTAGACTTGTATTGAGGTCTACTTGTCTGCCAAGCCGCCTGGGGTACGCCTCTGTGTTGAGGCCTTAATTTTGATTTTTGGGAGTTGTGTAATTTTTGGAGTCTTATTTAAGTGTGTGTGAGGTCTGCATAATTCTGTGATTGTATATGTAACTCTGGGAATGTATTTAAATGCTTAAATCTAATTAAGCCATCATGTATGCACGAGCTTAATGGATGTTATCTTTTATTGATATTGCTTCCGCCTAAGGCCCCGTATGTGGTTAAATATTATTCTAAAATTCTGTTTTGAGGCCTATGTATAGGCCGGTCATGAACCAAACTTTTAGGGGCGGGTTTGGGTCGTGACAGGTGGTATCAGAGCATGAGTTATGATCTCACACACATGTCCATTGAGCATTAGAGTGTCTAGAATGCATTTAAGTTACATGTATCTAGTAATGAAATGCTATGATATGCATTTTGAAAGATATATGTGAGCTTCTGCAGTAAGTTAAGTATTGAGATTTAGAGTAAGAATTCTTATGGACTTTAAGTAATAGAAGGAAATCCATGTGTTATTTCATAGGCTGAGTTTTGTGACTAAAGAGGATTTGATCGTTGTTATGAAATGAGAATGGGTTTGTGTAATGAGTATGACATTGAGGCTAAAGCGATGAAAGATGTGGAATATTGATGTCCTTAGGACGTTAAAATTGGTTAGTATAAGCATGTTTGTGGAAACGTGATGTGAATAAAGTCTAAATGTAGTTTCGATATGAATTACATATGAAAGTAACCATGAGGAATTTGGGGAAATTGAGGTTGTGGTTGATTAATTAAGTATGTGGAATTATGGCAATTGAGAAATGTGATGAGCAACAATGAGTACGGAAGCTTGAAAGTCCTATGAAATTTTAACGATAAGAAAAGATTAAGATGTGTTTGGTTCATAGCGCAAGTCTTGAGCCCAAAAGGTCATTTCTCTAAATGATATGTATAAGGAAACAGAAGGCTAAGGTTTATGAAATTGTGGTGTTTTGACTTGAATAATGGGTAGTGCAAGCATGTTGAGTTCTGGAAACATGAAATGATAAGAGATTTAGAGCTTTGCTTGAAGCCATAGAAAGAATATTTGGGAAAGAGACATTAGAATTATGGTAGTTGACAAATTATGGAATTATTGTGATTGAGATATTTAATGATTGATAACAAGTATGGAACTAGTAATCAAGAGTTAGGACGTTGAAATTGCTACATGGAATGTTAATAAATACAAGTATCATGATCTGTGATCACATAGTATTCAGTGGAATTTTATGGAAGTTTAGTGATACAGGGAAATTGAAATTTTGACTAGGACGTTGGTGGTGTTGAGTATGTTAATTTGTAGAGATAGAGTGTATGTTGAGGAAATTGAGATATATATGCTGGTGAAGGAAAATTGTGTTTCTTTTATGGACTGCCATTTGCCTGAAAGACATAATTTTGTTTTGATACGTTTTTGTTTTGCACCTAACATACTGCTATCATAAACTCACCGTTACTAATTAAGGATGAAATATTTGTAGGAGAATTAATTCACAGCTTGTTCCTTTATTGTGATCTAAAAATGAGTACTCATTGGAATGAAACTTATGTGATTTGTGTTATTTACAGATGTCATACCATCAATTAAATTCGGTACTTCCGACATAGATGAATAATGTGTGATCTTGCGTGAGTTGACCATAGACCTAAGTGAGTAATGTCTTTGTGAAGATACTTTCGTATAAATGATTTTGAAAATGGCTATGCTATACGATGTTTAATGAAATCTATATTTTGGTTACGAAATGTTCTATATGATAAGTAGTTTCTGGAATGATAAAATATGCTATGAACTTCTGACATGTTTATGATATGATGAGTTTTTCGAATAATTTTCCCAAAATGACTAGATTTGCTACGAAACTCCGATTGTTCAAGATATGACAAGTTTTCTGAAAAAGATATTTTGCTATGCATGAATAAGTTTCCCATTTGATAATTTATTGTGGCATGCTTAAAGAATTCTCTATGAATAATATCTTGAACTTGAAGTCATTATGTCTTATCTGTTATAAGTTGGACCAGAGGTTGTTCTGTCAAAGTTTAAATATGTTTAATGCTATTGGGAATTATCCCATAATTTGATAATCTTTGAAAGGTCTGATAAGTTTCTGAATAATGTCTCTGACCAACGTACTGTGTGTAATTATGAAAGGTTTGATGAATTTTATGTATTACATATTTTTGGAAAATGTTTTTGTCCATGATAAGAATGTTTTACTAAATATGGATTTTAAATGATTTTTACCTTACTGTAGTTTGGGAATTGTGACAATTAAGGTTTGATCCGTATTTGATTTTACTAATAATTTATTTTGGAATTTGGGTTACTATCTAAAGTCTGTTAGCAATCTGATTCGAATTGATAAGTTTAATTCTGATTATTTGAGTCCTTTCCTTTCTTGAAGTTGAGGATTTGAGCCTGAATTTGACTATTCAAAATTTAGACCTCACTTATCCTATCTATTATGGAAGTAAATCGCTTGGGGGTACTTCAAATTACTGAAACCATTGTTCTGAATATCTAATTTATCAGTGAGCAAGGGTCATAAAGTCATTGATTTAGAACTCATTTGTTTATAATGGCTTAATTGTTGTAGTAGGTTTGTACTATTTAAAACCCGATCGAGTAGTGAATGTGTAGACCACCCCGAGAACTCCCGGCTCTCCGCGCTGTGAGGGCGTGAATCACTTTGTTCTGAGCTACCACAGTTCGGACTCATGTCACGGTTCTGAATCTAATCTCACAAAGTGCAATGTGAAACCGATAAATCACCAAAGAGTCCAAATCCGGCAAATCGTTTTGGAAAATCGATTTTTATAAAGAAGTGCCAAACATGGACTACTATGCCAGATACAGAGTCGCCACCTAAATATTTTATTTTTCGGAAATTTAGGAAACCCTGACTCATGCCTAAGGCCACGTGTCCGTCATCACCAAAGTTGTCTCGGCTCGGGAACTTGGGTACGAGAGGGGAAGGTCATGTAATGAGCACCCACGCTCGCCCAATCAAAGATTGGCCTGTACTAAGCATGATATATTGTTTTTGAAAACACATGCGTTCTTATTCCGGTTATTAACCTAGAATCACTATGTGATGCGCGCAGCATACAAATATAGACTAGATCGCCTAAGTTAGAACAAAACATTGCATGTTTGTTTGTTTGAAAACGGTTTGAAGTTTGCTACTCGCAAGTAGGCTAAGTCGTAGATTTTGCCACCCTCAAGTGGGCTTAAAATGTACAGTTTGATGAATTGTTCCAATTCAAGCAATCCAACCTTCACCCACAGGCATTCAAGCAGTTAATCACTTAAGCAGTTAGCCTCATGGCAAGCATGCTAACATGGCAACATACACATCTCATGCAGTATGCTAAAGCGTAAATACTCACAGTGTACTCCGTGCCAAAACAAAGAACTAGTTAAAAATCATGCATGATCCTAGTTCATGTTAAGATGGCTAATGCAACACATGCAAGAATGCAACTAAAATAGGCTCGGCTATCTAAGATGTCATGTGAATCTGACAATTCGATACATGTATTCAACTTGGAATTGAAATACAATGCAGTTAATATGATGAGCCGAGCCCGGTGCATACAAAACAGATGAATGATGCACGCATGCAAGCATAAGGTATGCTAATTTGAAATATGCCCTAAAACTAACCATCGTAAGCGGTTAAGTAAAATGGAGAAAGAAATGGGGGTTGGAAGACATGCATCACACACACGCACACTTATTACAACAGTTGGCCCTCTCAATGGAGGGTCCGAATAAGAAGCTAACTAGCTAATCTAAGCTAATTAAACTAATTATTACAAATCAAAAACTGAATAACTAGCTACAACTAATTATTACAAATCAAGCTAATCAAATACAAATAAGCAGCTAAACACATTAACTACTTAAGTACAGAACCAAAGCATAAGCTAGCTAAGGAAAGCAGTAAAGAGAGGTCCTCGGGATGAGGAGTGCATGCATGCTCGGCCGCCTCGTTCGGAAATCCAACGCGATACCCCGATTTGTCTCTGTTTGCAACTGTTCTCAGAACATTGCATAATGTTCCATAAAGCTTCAACTCCACCATGGGAACCTGTAGGAACATGGCCGACCAGTTGTTGATGTTGCCAACCACCTGCCGACCACTTTTCTTTGCTGCAGACCAAAAAAAGTGGTCGGCCAGCTAGTTGTTCTGGTTGGCCGACCAGTTGTTGCTGCACTCTTCCAGTTTGCTGCAACAGAGGACAAAAAAGGGCATGACAATGTATTTGCAAGATATGTGTGCACAACCACTCTCCCTATCATTTCATAAGCTTAAGGGAGTGTGGTTCTCGACCCTCAGGCCACCAATCACGCATCTCGATTCATGATGGCCGAGAAGCCAAATTGCACAATTCAATGTGAAATGAATGCACAAATAAACACATAAAGCCTTGACCTCTATCATGCTTGATCAAGAGGGACGACGACCGAGAATTGAGGCAAGTTTCATCACTTCAAGTATGAAACATCCCTCGTTTCTCGTGTTTAGACTAACACCTAATCTAAACAAATGCAATGCAACTCAAGCATGCAAAACAAAATGCCAACAACAAGCATGCACAATGCAATGTAACATGGCATACATAATGCAAACAACAATATAGCATACACAATGCAACGTAACATGGCATACACAATGAAATATGACATGATCAACTTAACAAAGCTAATGACATGCAAACAATGTTAATGTAACATGAGCATGCTGTCAAGGCTAATGCATGCATACACAATGCAAGGCAACATAAGCATGTAACAACATGAGGCAATGTAACAACATTCACATAACATGCTCGATGGACTTAAACCAAAATGAACAAACCTCAGTCATGCCAAAATCAATGGCCATAATGCTAAGAAATGAAGGCACAAAAGCATATACAAGCATGCACATGCATTGGCCTATCCAGTAGGCCTAAGAGCGCAACCCTCAAGAGTGCTCAAAGAGTGACAAATGTGGAAGTGTAACAACACTAAGTATACTGAAATAAGTTATGAAATGATGCCAAGTCACTCAAACAATACAAGCATGGCATGCTAGGATCCTTTAGACATAAGGCTAGCAAAGAGGACTATACAAAGGGATATGCAACACATGGCACAAATGCATGAACCAGCTATGGACAGAGCTTAATTAGGTCTAAACAAAAACCAAAACATGCTAAGATGAGGGCTCAAGGACCTAGGCAAGATGGCATACATGCTAGGCCACAAACAAGGCAACAAATGCATATGGTGGATTATGACTTTGAGTTACACTATCATCCAAAAAAGGCCAATGTAGTGGCCAATGCTTTGAGTCGAAAATCTGTGAATAGTTTGGCAAGTGTGGCCATTCGGGAATGGGATATGCTAGATGTTATTGGCAAGTTTGATTTACACTTGGGTCCTTGTTTACTTTGAATGCTCAACCTACCTTGGTTAATAAGGTCATAGTGGCACAACGAGGTGACCGTGATGCGGAATCAATCCGTGTTAAGATTTCCAATGGAAAGAAAGAGAAAGGTTTGAACGTTCACTCGGATCTGACTGTACGTTACCTAGACCGTTTGTTTGCACCAGAATCTTGTAGAGAGGAAGTACTTTAGGAGTTCCATCACTCATGCCTTGCGGTACACCCGGGAGGCACTAAAATATATCATGATCTTAGTCGTCAGTTTTGGTGGAGGGGGTATGAAACGGGATGTCGCTTTATTTGTATCGAAGTGCCTTACTTGTCAACAAGTGAAGGCCGAACACCAAAGACCAGCGGGTTTGTTACAACCCTTATCGATAGCCGAGTGGAAGTGGAAGCGTGTTACCATAGATTTTGTAGTTGGGCTTCCTAGAATACAACGAGGCAATGACGCCGTTTGGGTGATTGTTGATAGGTTGACTAAGTCTACCCATTTCATTCCGATGTGTACCAGTGACTCAGTTAAACGCTTGGCAGAGTTGTACATTAAAGAGATAGTTTGACTTCATGGAGTCCCTGTGATTATTGTGTCGGATAGGGATCCTCGTCTTACTGCCCGGTTATGGCAAAGCCTTCAAGAGGCGTTGGGAACTAAGTTGACTCTTAGCATCGCTTATCACCCTCAAACTGATAGACAGTCGAAACGTACCATTCAGATTTTGGAGGACATGCTTAGAGCTTGTGTCCTTGGTTTTAAGGGGCCTTGGGAAAGGCATTTACCATTGATTGAGTTTACTTACAACAATAGTTACCAAGCTAGTATTGGGATGGCACCATTTGAGGCCTTGTATGGCCGACCTTGTAGATCACCGGTTTGTTGGGCCGAAGTGAGTGATGCACCGTTACTGGGTCCAGAAATTGTTAGAGAGACAACCGAGAAAGTTGTTCTCATTCAGAAGAGGTTAGCTATGGCCTAAAGCCGACAACAGAGTTATGCCGATAAGAGAAAACGACCTTTATCTTTTGAAGTTGGTGATCATGTGTTTCTAAAAATCTCACCAAGGCGGGGTTTAATGAGATTTGGTAAGAGTGGTAAATTATCTCCAAGGTTCATTGGGCCTTTTGAGATCTTAGAGCGAATTGGGGAAGTGGCATACCGGCTAGCTTTACCGCCACAACTTTCGGAAGTTCACAACATATTTCATGTGTCTATGCTTAGGAAGTATGAACCCGACCCTTCTCATGTTCTTGATTGGGTTGACTTGGAGTTAGATGAGGATGCCTCTTACGAAGAACAACCGATTCAAATATTAGATACCTAGGAGCAAGTGCTACAGGGCAAAACTATACCGTTAGTAAAGGTGTTGTAGAGACACCATGGGGTTGAAGAAGTGACGTGGGAATGGGAGGTGGAAGTCTACTCCAATATTCAAATTTGTTTGAAAATGCTTAAGTTTTTTTTCTTTGTAATATTCCCGAGTGTTGAGGGAAACGTATTTAAAGTTGTTAACCACATGTTGATATGTGCGTTGTTGTTTTAAGCATAAGGTTGTTGAGAGTTGTCATTACTTTTTAGGAAATTTCATGTTTATGCATATTTGGGAGGTTGTTGTGAACAAGATAACCATGGTGGAAATGGTAGAATTTGGTCGAGAGTTAGTATTGTGATTTGAAAATGAAATAGCGTGGTTTTGATCGTAGGAAACCCCTTTGTTTGGGTAGTTTGATTTGAAATTTCGGGGACAAAATTCTTTAAGGGGGGAAGGTTGTAGCGATCCCGATTTCAACCCTTCTTCCATGTTTTGCCACTTCGACTAGGCAAGTCAGGGATCGAGCTGCCCGGTCAGCTCGCAGGGGTCCAGGGGGCAGTGCCTTGGCGGGTCCAAGAGCAGCGCCCCGGAAGCAAAAATGCAAAATGCATTCGAAGTTGCTTGTCCGCTCGAGCGGTCGTTTATGTGTTCGAATGGAGAATGTTTGGTTCTAGAAGTTTGACCTGTCTGCAAAAGTACTGGAAAGGCGTATTCGACGCTCGAGCGGAGCTTTCCACGCTCAAGCAGACCATGTTATATCAGTTCATGAATCTGATATTTCATATCACTTTTGTATATCTCTCTCTCTCTAAAAACACTTCATCTCCCTTCTCTCTACATTTCCTTACGCCAAATTGGATCAAAACGTTAATTTCTCAAGATCCGTTGGGAGTTAGACCGAAGTTCTTCATCAAAGTTGTGTAACTTCTCGAGGGCTTCGTTGTGTGCGGTGGAGATCGAGTTTCGACACCGTAAATTTTGGAGTTTCATCTCATTTCTTCTTCAAAACTTGAGGTAGGGATTTTCTTAGAGTTATATATATATTTTTGCAAGATCTATATGATTTTCGTAATCATCTTTCGATAGCTTTGAAAATTGATTGTTGATTCAAGAAGTTGAGCGATTTTGAAAGTGGGTTTGTCTTTTGTTCTTTTAAAATGATCTTATGGGTTTTGATCTTCGTTGATTAAAGAAAAGATGATTTTGGAAAGTTTTCTTTCAAAAGATTTGAGTTGTATAGTTTTGGTGAGAAAACCTAGAATTTGGGGATTTTTTTTAAGAGACTGAAAATCCATGAATGATATTGTTATATTTACTTTGTGTGTCAAAATAAATGGATGTTTGGAAAATTTCTTATTTATATTTATATAAATGATGAATTTCAGGGAATATGATAATTATTGTTCAAAACGTTGAAATAGTCTTGAAATGACTAATCGTTGAGGATACTTGAGAAAAGGGAGTTGTGTTATTCCTTGGATGATGAATTGGAATAAAAGTATTTATATTCATCTTTTGTTATTGCCATATCAATTCATTGATTACATTAAACTTTGAAAGTTGATTTGAAAACTTGCATTGAGAAAAGAATGTTGATAAACAAGTTTTCATGAAATGGTTTTGGGGTAAATACGTTGGTAAGTCTTGATAGGTGGTGTAGATGATATTGAATAAGTTGGCCTGAGAGTCCGGGGTGAAAAACCAAAAACTCTCGCGGATAGGTGTCGAGCCTTCCGGTTAATACTGGTGAAAATGACAAATTGGTAGTACTTGTATAGTCTACTTGCAGACACTGACCAGAGTCATATTTACCGCTCTTGAAATGAGTTGTTAAGTTTTGAAGAATTGAAATTGCATGACATCATTGAGCATGATGGTTTTCAAAGATGAAGATATGATTTTCTTTCAAAAGGGCATAGCATGGCATGTGCATTTCATCTCTTGAGACTTGTATAAAATGTATATACTTTGTTAAGGATTTTCTATTGGGTTTTATGTTCACCCTACGGGATTTTTGTGCAGGAAAAGACGTAGTGATGCCGTCTAACTAAAGGCGAGGAAATGTGTGTTGAGAGCACGAGACTCTCATTTTGCTGTGACTCTGTGTGTAAGCCAAGGGCTATATGTGTGTGGGTTTGAATAACTGTTTTGTGTAACCAGGCTCAAGCCTTGGAAACTTGTAAACCCTTGGAGGTATTTATTTGTTTATTTACTTGTTGTTGGATTAATGTATTGTTGCATGAAGAACTATTGTATCATGTAATGTAAGTTTGGAGATTTATATTCGATTTTCCTTGAAAGAGTCATGATTGTTGTATTATCATTTGGGCTAGAAATTTAGGGCGTTACATGGACTAAAGCTAAGATAAGCTAGAAAAACATGCTAACACATGACGCTAACTAGGCATGCAAACAAAACACAAGGAGAGGAGGCTAACCCTTCCAATTTTGGACTTCAAAACAAGGTTTTTACCACTAAAAAACCTCTGAGATTCAGTGGTTAAAAGGCCCAAAAAAGTTGTTTTCAAAGTGGTAAAAAGATGGCACAAAAGTTTAACAAGCTAAGAAGCCAAAAGGGTGGACAACCCCCTAACTCAAAAGTGCTCAAACCACCACTTTTATGCCTCAAAAACAGAACTTTTTACATGTCAAAACTAGCCCCAAAATAGTAGAAAAAGATGGCAAAGCATGTATTGAAAACAAGTATAAGCAAGGTAAGTTCTATACCTTTGAAGCAAAGCACAAAACAGCCAAAAATTCAAGCTTAAACCTTATTCTAGAGCTCAAACTATGTCAGCTCAAAGGTGAGAGTATTTGGTTAAGGGTTGATGTGCAAAAGCTAAGAGAAACTAGGCAAGTGTATGTAAAATAACAAGAGAGAGAGAGAGAGAGAAAATTCTAGAGAGAGAAAGAGATTTTTGTTCTAAAAATGCTAACCCTAAAAAATGGGGGAGGACACCCCCTATTTATAGAAATCCACCCCTTGAGCTTAGATACATCCTACCATACACGTGTATGAAGATGCAGCTCAGTGTGCAATAGCTGGCACAACTGCCAATAAATATCTAGAAAAAGAGACTGGTGGCCGACCGGTCACATCCATGGCCGACAAGCACAACCCATGGCCGATAGCCTTGGGGGGTGGCCGACAAGTCACCAAGAGGTCCAGACACCAAGTTTTGGTCCAAAACAGGGCAAAGAAAGAATAAGGTTTAAAAGCTCAAAGATAGGGCATTCCGTCGAGGACTTCGGGTGCCCAAAACGAACACAAACAAGCACAATCATCGAGTGCACAAACGATGACGTTCAAGTCTTGAGGACGGTCAAAAATGGGGTGTCTACACTATCAGATGAATACAATCCTTTTAAAACTACTATTCGAGCGTGATCTAATGCTCTTATAATGGAGAAATTGTCTTCTTTATTGTGCTCAGAGGCAATTCATATAGAGAAAAGTATTTCGTATTCAAGAGTTACTTTCTTTGCATTTTGAGATTCCATTTTTGGTCAAGATCATCAAATCCTAGGTTCAACATATCAAGGATCTCAAAATTCACATCAATTGCAAATAGGAAATTCTCGATCAAGTTATTTTAACTACAGAGGCAATTGATCTAACTATCAAAGTGGAGGTTGATATCATAATTTTTCTAGTAATTGTGGAAGAAGAGGAGGTCATTTTTCTAGTATTGTTTGTCAGAAATAGGGTGAATCCTTCATTTGTTCAGTCTCCTTAAGGAGGATTCTCTCAGTTTTATCCTCAAAAACATGGTGGATCTTCATCTCCTCAAACTTCTGGTGTTCTTCATTGTGTTTATTCCACTACTATTGGTTTTCTTCCTTCTCATTCCTCTAAAGTTGCTCCATGGTTTCTTGATTTCTGCAGCTACAACACCTATGACTAATGACTTACAGAATATGAATCTTTGCAACCCCTACTAGGGCCAAGATCAAGTTCTTGTTGGCAATTGAGCCTCACTTCCAATTCATAATAGTAGGATTGATATACCTCTCGCTCATTCTTTTACTTTTCAACTTACAAATTTACTACATGTGCATCAGCTTTCTTCTAGTCTCATTTTTGTTCATCAACTTACTCAAGACAATAACTACACTGTTACTTTTTATCACAACTCCTTCTTTGTTTAGGGAAAAATTTTGAAAGCCACCCTTTCTAGAGGCATTCATTCAAATGGCCTCTATCAATTTTTTCCCTCATCATCTTCTCCACAAGCACATATTTCTCAAAGCACCACTTCCACACATTGGCATAAAAGATTGGGGCATCCATCTCATAAGAAGTTTCTTAATGTTGTTAAGTTTGGCTTATGCTCTCATTGTTCTATAGCTAAAAGTCATATGTTACCTTTTCAATTGTCTTCTTCTGTTGTAAATAAGCCTCTTGCACTCATTCATAGTGATGTATGGAGTCCATTCTCTCATGAGCAATCTAAGTACACTTACTATGTTATCTTTGTTGATGATTTTAGTGGCTTTATGTGGCTTTTCCCTTTGCATTATAAGAGTGGGGTTTACACTAAGTTACTAAGTTTCTTGAGTTTAAAATATTTGTTGAAAAGCAGTTTGATACCTCTCTGAAAATTCTCAGATCTACTGGAGGAGAGTACTCTAATCATAAATTTCAGCAATTTTTTAAAGAATTCAGGCTTGTGCATCAATTTTCTTGCTCTCATACACTTTCCCAAAATGGCTTGGATGAAAGGAAGCACAGACACCTCATTGAAACTAATATAACTCTTCTCCATCAGTCCTCTTTACCACTTAAATTTTGGTTTGAGGTTATGTCTACTGCTGCCTATCTCATTAATCGATTGCCTAGATGTCAGTCTTATTGTCTTAGTCCTTTTGAAATTTTGTTTGGTTTTCAACTTAACTACTCTTTGCTTAGAGTTTTTGGTTGTTGTTGTTATCTCTAGCTCCAACCATGTACATCTCATAAGCTTGAACCTAGATCTTTACCCTGTGTGTTTATTGGCTATCATCTCTCTATGAAGAGCTATAAATGCCTTGATCCTGCTATAGGTACCATTTATGTATCTAGACATGCCATTTCTGATGAGTCTACTTTTCTTTTTTTCTTCACAATTTTCCTCAGTTTTAGTGTCTTCTGAGTCTTTGTCTCATCTTAATTCTTTTTTCTATTCTTATCTAACTATTAATCCTTCTTCTTCTTCTTCTTCCTCTTCTTTCTCTACTTCTTCCTTTAGTTCTACTAACTGTACTTCTTCTTTTCCTGATTTTTGAAATATGCCTGGCATTACTTTAACAATTCCCATTTTACCTCCCCTTATTCTTGTTTCTTCTCCATCTGCTTTTTATGTTCCACCTCCTCCTATACCTGCTTCTGTACCTGTTATTCCTCCACTCGATCATCCTAATGTTCATCCTATGGTGACTAGGTCTAAGGTTTTTCAGTCTCTCTATCTTGTCTCTTCTCTTGTTTCTTCTTCTTGTTCTACTGAACTTAGTTCTTATAAAGAAGCCCTTCAATCTCTAGCTTGGTTGGCAGTTATGCAAGATGAGTTTAAGGCTTTGCAGCATCGACAAATATGCACTCTTGTTCCTTCATTCTCTTCTTAACAAATTATTGGTTGTAAGTGAGTTTTTAGAATCAAAAGGCATTCTGATGGCTTTATTGCTAGGTATAAGGCAAGGTTTGTGGCTAAGGGTTATTTGTAAGAGGATGGGATTGACTTTCATGACACATTCTCTCCTATTGCTAAAAGCCTATAGTTATAATTTTGCTTTGTTTGACTTTGCATTTTAGTTAGCCTATTAGGAAATTGGACATCTTTAATTCTTTCTTACATGGAACCCTTATTGAGGATCTTTATATGTAGCAGCCTCCTAGGCTTTTGAGTTCTACTCACCCGTCCTTTGTGTGCAAACCAAACAAGCCCCTAGAGCTTGGTATACTACTTTTTCTTCTTATCTTCTTTCTATTGGCTTTGTTCATAGTTAGTGTGATCACTCCATTTTTTATTCAAAAATCTCCATCTACCATCACTTATCTTTTGGTTTATATTGATGATATTTTGATCACTGGTAACTCTGCCTCTCATATTTAGTCTCTTATCTCTAGTTTAACGTCAATTTTTGCTATTAAAGATCTTGGGTTAGTCTCCTATTTCTTGGGTATCTCTATTCAACCCACACTTATAGGTTTGTTTCTTTCTCAACATAAATATGCCTATGAAATATTGGTTAAAACAGGCTTAGTTGAGTGCAAGCCTTGTTCTTCTCCCTTGTCCATTAATTCTTCTACTTCTTCCTTTGCATATTCTCTGCCTTTTCATAATCCTTCCTTATATAGAAATCTTGTGGGAGCATTTCAATACCTCACAATTACTAGGTATGACCTTATGTTGGAAGAACAAACTCAAATTGAGTTTGAAAATGGTGATTTCTACAAAAGAGATAAAGTTGCTGGAGAGTTCCAGAATGAAGAAAATGAAGCCAAAACGAAGAAGAAGAGCCAGAGGAAGAGCTAGAAGAATGGAGAAGGTGAAGCCTCCATTGTTGACCATTGAAGCTTAAGATTAAAGACACTGTAGCACACACGGTTTACACACGTTTGTGAAATCTATAAATAGATAAGTTGTATGTTTGTTTGAGATAGAGTGGGAGAACAACAGCATCTCCAGGAATAGGAGATTTCTAAAAGAGCTGAGAGAGTTTGTAAGAGAATATAGAAAGTTGCTCTGTTTTGTATAATTTGTTTGAGTTTGAATAAAAGGAGTGTTTATTTAAATGTACACAACCCGAAGTTCGCCAATAATTGTGACATCTGGAAACTGAAATTTTTTGAAGTTATCAAAATTTAGTTTTGAATATATCAAATTGAAGTACTCGTTGAGAGGATTTTGATGGTATAAAGAACAGCTCAAATGGAGATAAAATGAAGCCATATAGGCCAGACAAAGTTTGCCTAGAAAGTAAAAAAAGTTTCTATATTGCTTGAATTGATTCTGTAGAATACAATTGTGCTCTTTATAAGAGAGGTTACAATGTCAACTCTAATTAACCTCAATTAAATTCTTAACATTGCATGACAGTTATAACCACCTTGGGCCTGAACTGTCTTGCAGGTCTTGCCTTGATCATGATCTTGAAGTAAGCTCTGTTCTTGAGAAGCAACAGTTGCAGCAGCAGTTAGTTCCTTATCAGGCCCCCTTAAGCTCAAGGGAGGGGACTAAACCATGAGCTTGTTGTGAAGAAACTGGAACCGAGAGACAGACAACGGCTTTGTGAAAACATCAACCAACTAATCAGAGGAAGCAATGTGCTTAACAAAAACTTGTTTAGAAGCAGCCCGTTCACGAATAAAATGATAATCCACAACAATAAGTTTAGAATGGGCATGAAAGACAAGGTTAGATGATAAGGAGATGGCAGAAAGATTATCGCACCATAAAATAGGACATGATGTAGAAATATAGAGATCAGCTAAAATCATTTGAAGCCAACTAAGCTCAGCAACAACCTGAGCCAAAGTATGATACTTGACCTTAGTTGAAGATCTAGAGATAGTAGGATGCTTCTTAGCCGACCATGAAATGAGATTGGGGCCAAGAAAGACACTAAACCGTAGTAGAACGACGATCAAGAATACTCCCAGCCTAATCAGAATCGGAAAAAGCATATAAGTCAAGAGAACCTGGAGTGAAATGAAGCCCTTGAGTTAAGATACTTTTGAGGTAGTGTAAGAGATGTTTAACAGTAGCGAAATCAGCCTCTAAAGGAGTTTGCATAGATTGACAGGCATGATTGACAACAAAGGCTATGTCAAGCCGGGTAATTGTGAGATACTGCAAAGCACCAACAATACTCCGATAAAAAAAAGGTTGGGAAAAGGCAACAGAGGAGGAAGAAGTAGAAGAGGGCTTAATAGACATAAGGGAAGCACAAGGCTTATAGCCAGTCATACCAGCTTTGCCAAGAATCTCAAGGGCATATTTGGACTGAGACAAGAAATATCAGGATAAGCAGGATAGTGAGAATATCATCAACGTGAATAAGCAGGATAGTGACAATAGTAACGGTCTTCTGAATGAAAAGAGAAGAGTCAGAAAAACTGATGACAAAACCAGCGAAAAGAAGAAATTTATGATATCAAAGCTTCATCTACTCCAACGAGCTTGAAGATCCTTCCATGGCCTCTATGCCATCTTCATCTTCTTCTTTTTAACTTCCTTCAAATCTTTCACTTGTGATTTCAAATCTCAGTTCCTTTGTTACTGTCAAACTAGATATCAATAATTTTTTAATTTGGAAGAATCAGTGGCACAATATATTACGAGCAACAGGCTTGATTTTTTACATTGATGGATTAGTTGCTACTCCTTCAGATTTCATCAAATATGTTGCTAATATAGATGTTGTTAATCCAGATTTCACTTAATGGCAGGTCGTAGATGCTCATATGTTAAGTTGTGTTACAGTAACTCTTTCTCCTTCGATCTTCACCACTATGTGTCAGTGTAAAACCAATCGTGAAGTATGGAGTACACTTGAGAAGCGGTTTACTTCTCTCTCAAGTTCTCATATTCACCAGCTTAAAAATAAGCTTCATAGTATTGACAAAGCTTCAAATTCATTGGAGGATTACCTATTACAGATTAAAGTGATTACAAATCAATTATCTCTTGTTGGCTCTACAGTTGATGATGAAGACCTTGTTCTCTTGACTCTTAATGGAGTTCCATCAAAATATAATGCTTTTAAAACTACAATTCGTACCAAAACTGACTCAGTTTCCATGGAAATTATGTCATCTCTTCTGTGTTTAGAGGCTATACACATTGAAAATGCTACTAAAGCTTCCTTTGATCTTCATGTCACCTATGCTATATCATCTGTTTTCCAACCTTACTTTAAGTCTGCTTCTCATAATTCATCATCTAGTCCTCGAGGATATAATTGCGGTAACTATCGCAGTTCTTATAGAGGTAGTCGATCATCCTTTAAAAAAGGAAGTAGATGAGGTAGACATGGATCTGGAACTGTAGTTTGCCAGATTTGTGGAAAGAGCAAACATACTGCTCTAAATTGTTGGTACCACATGGATTCGTCGTATCAACCTATTCAGTCTAAGCCTTCCAATGTTCATTCTGAAATTCAGAATAAAGCTTATGTTGCCTCTACAGCAAATCCTTTAGAAAATTGGTTTTTAGATTCTGCTGCTACCAGTCATGTTACTAACAATCTTCAGAATCTTAGTCTCTATCAACCTTATCAGGGCCATGAGCAAATGTAGGTTAGTGATAGTAATTTTCTTCCTATTCATCATAAAGGTAAAGGCATTCTCCCTACACCTTCTCATTCCTTCACTCTTATTAATCTACTTTATGTTCCTCAGATCTCCTAAAATTTAATTTCCGTTCATCAACTTATTTCTTATAACAATTGCACTGTTACATTTGATGATAATACTTTTGTGATTCAGGACAAGACTAGTAAAGTTGTCTTGCACAAAGGATCTCACTCTCAAGGCCTATATCAATTTCCTGTTTCACATCATCTCCTCTCTTCTCATAAAGCTTGTATTACTACCACTAGTTCTACTGTGGATTGGCATTCTCGGTTGACCATCCATCCTATCACAAGTTCAAAGTACTTTGTAATAAATTTCATTTGGCTAAACCTACCAATAAGGCCTCTCAATTGTGTAAACACTATTGTGTTGCTAAGAGCCATAGACTTCCATTCAGTCTTTCTACTACATTTGTAAATCAACCTCTTGCTCTTATTCACAGTGATGTATGGGGTCCTTTCACTGCTTCTTCTTCTCCTACTAGTTACAGATATTATGCGTTGTTTGTGGATGATTTTAGCATATTCACTTGGTTGTTTCCATTGCATTATAAAAGTGAAGTTTTCTACAAATTCATTGCATTCAAACAATTTGTAGAGCAGCAATTTGATGTGAATCTCAAAATTTTAAGAGCTGATAATAGATCTAAATTTCTAAGTAATGAGTTTCAAACCTTTTTAAGGAATCATGGTATTGATCATCAACTAAGTTGTCCTTATACTCCATCACAAAATGGAGTTGTGGAAAAGAAACACAGGCATAAAATTGAAACCATTATAGCTCTGATACCATAAAGAAAGTTTATGTATTGCTTGAATTGATTTTGTAGAATACAATTGTGCTCTTTATAGGAGTTTGTTACAATTGTTAACCATGCTCAGGTTAACTAACTAAGAGAGCTTACAATGTTAACTCTAACTAACTTCAGTTGAATGCTTAACACTTGCATGACAGTTATAACCACCTTGGGCCTGAACTATCTTGCATATCTTGCCTTGATCATGATCTTGAGACAAGCTCTGTTCTTGAGAAGCAACAGTTACAGCAGTAGTTGGTACTGAAATAGAGGCAGCAGCAGTTAATTCCTTATCAGAAAGTTACTTGTTTTGCCGGAGAAGACGAACTAATGGTGATGAGGCTGTTGATGAGCTGAAGCTAATGAAGAAATTATTCCGTGTGACATGATTGAAGTGCAACCGATGATTTGAGCAGTCTAATCTATTTTGACTAAATCTAAGCCATCCAGAGTCTAATCACAACAATCCAAGTCATTTCCAACTATTTAGAATATTCTGGATACATCCGTACAGTCAAATTGTGCAAATTCTATACCAAAAATTTACATATTTTATTTGAAGATATGAAGTGAAACAATATTCTTCAAAACAGGAGTCGAAGAATAGAACAAAGAAGACATCATAGAAAAGTGATAGAAGACGTCCCAGATATCGTGGACTAGACAAGCAACAGGTGGTTGCTCTATGACATTGGAGAGACATAAGCCACTAGGTGGTTGACTACAGTGAACAACAGATGGTTCAGAGGCCTTGGGTAATCCCAAGCATACTGTCCGGTTACGATGCTAAAGCTATAGCGATGAGTTTGGGTCGTAACAGTTGATCTGCAAGAGAGAAGACATCAACAAGAGGTTGACAGCACCGAACAACATGAGGTTGTTTCGACAGAGATAGAAGTCAATAGAGGATTAACTACAAAGACCAGACAAGAGCTCATTCACGAGCATATATGATATATCGTGTAGAGAATCCAACAAATTGAGTTTGAGAAGGGATGTTGGAAGAACAAACTCAATTTAAGTTTGAAAATGGTGATTTCCAAAAAAGAGATGAAGTTGCTAGAGAGTTCTAGAATGAATAAGAGGAAGCCAAAATGAAGAGAAAGAGCTAGAAGAATGGAGAAGGTGAAGCCTCCATTGCTGACCGTTGAAGCTTAGGATAGGAGACACACTATAGCACACACGGTTTACACATGTTTGTGAAATCTAAAAATAGATAAGTTGTATGTTTGTTTGAGATAGAGTAGGAGAACAACAACATCTCCATGAGTGGGAGATTTCTAAAAGAGTTTGTGAGAGAATACAGAGAGTTGCTCTGTTTTGTATAATTTGTTTGAGTTTGAATAAAATGAGTGTTTATTCAATTGTAATTCCTCTCTTTGATAATCTACACAACCGGTATACACCCCTCTTCCACTTTCAACACCTTCTTGTTGCTGTTAACATGGCCTGTACACATATGCAATCTCCTATTGTGATTGATTTTGCTATTGTCAAAAGGTATTCTCAAATACCTTAAGGGTACTCTCTCTTATGGTTTTAATTTCAATCCAGGTGTTTTTGATATGCAAATGCAAATTGGGCTGGAGATCAAAGTGATAAGGGGTCAATTTCTAGTTTCTGTATTTTCCTTGGTCCTAATCTCATTTCTTGGCAACCAAAGAAACAACCAACTGTGTCTAGATCTTCTATTGAAGCATAATATAGATCCCTAGCTCAGGCTGCAACTGAGGCTACTTGGATTAAAATGCTTCTCACTGAAATGGTTGTGCCTTCTCCTACTGTTCCTACACTTTGGTGTGATAATGTGTCTTCTATTTCATTAGCCTCCAACCCAGTTTTTCATTATCGGACCAAGCATCTTGAGGTGGACTATCATTTTGTTCCAGAGCAAGTCCTTCACAAGCAACTTCAAATTCAGCATATCCCCCCCCCCTCCCCCCTCACTTTTGAGCAGATAGCTGATATCTTCACCAAACCTCTCTCCATCTCCAGTTTCTCTACCTTTAGTCCAAGCTTCTAGTCGTTGCTCCTCCTCTCAACTTGAGGGGGCAACATAAAGAGTTGATAGTGCAGCCTACCCAATCAAGGTTGTAGCCTACTCAAGCAAGGCATGATGCAACAGAGCAAGAGAAGTCTTAGTCACAGTCACATTTGAGGATGAAGCACAAGTGTGTTGTCACTCACCTCAATCAAGTTAGACAAAGGCCTCAACCACTTGTGTTAGTTAGATGTTAAACCGTATTAATTAGACAAGTTGTTAAGCAGTTAGTTAGTCAGGTTGTTAAGTAGTTAGATTGAGAAATTCTATTGTATATATATACATAACAATGTACCTGTGTTTAATTTAAATGGATTCACTCTCTCTTCATTAGTCACAATTATGAAATTAATCTATTTTTAAAAAAATCATAGACGCACATAAACTTAAATTACAAACAAAACGGATCATCAAAATAAATTCTATAAGCCCACAAAGAGCAACTGGATGGGCAAGACAATCTCATTTCTACATTATCATCATATCATTATTGCTAGATTAGAGAAAGCTACCTAAATTTGGATAAAATTCATTGGTTTTCTCTTAATTACCAAAGCTATTTAGAAGATCATAGGAGAAACTAGACCCTAATAAATCCATTAGCCACCTATCATCATTGTCTTCATCTTCACCTCCTCCGTTACCAGACCACAACCCATACTTGTTTTCAATATCCGAAAAGCTTGCAACTTCTTCAGATGATGAAATTCCTCTAAAGGTACTACCATCTGCAGCACTTGAGCCAATCTCTGAAACTTCTATGAACCTTGGAAGAGAGGATTGAACCACTGGTTCTTCTGAAACCAACCCTTGTGGAAGAAACTTTTGCTGATAATTTACGTTCATCGCAGGTTGAAAACTTGCAGATATCATATTATTGGAAAATATTGAATTCCCATAAGAATGATAAGTGTTTGTGTCAAGATTAGTGACTAATGGTGATGAGGCTGTTGATGAGCTGAAGTGAGTGGCATTATTGTTAGTGGTAATAGTGCTAGTGTTGTTGCTGTTGTTTTCTGTTGGAGGCAAAGGCAATAGCTTCTTCTTCAACTTGGTGTTCCAGTAGTTCTTCACATCATTGTCAGTTCTTCCTTGGAGATGGGAAGCTATCACAGACCACCTATACCAATAAGATGATGATAAGAAATGTGATAATATCAAAAAATCTTTTTATATAGTATATTCATCCACTATTATTAAATATTACTTTATTTTTTAAAAATTTTAAAATAAACATAATAGATCATTGAGATAGAACTTGTGATCAGCAGGACAGGCCGAATTGAATGTGTATGTATGAACAATATTGTAAGAAGAGGATTTCCTCCAATCCATTAATTATAGTAGAGGGTCCAATTAAGAGGATTGTGAACCACCTGAAAATCATCTCAATGGTTTAAATCATTCATTTTGTAGAACTCGTGAAATAGATTATTCATGCAAAAATTAAATTAATCAACGATCAGTAGTCACTTTATTAAATCATATTTTTTTTTTTTAATAGATGATACATTCTCAAATTCATACTTGTTCATTTTTTTTTTAAATTAAATTTATTTCAATTATATAGCTATCTATAACTAATCGATATGATTTTTTGCATTGATGATCGTCTCATTGGGCCTTGTAAATTAGACGATTTGAATCACCGGAGTGGCCTCACAGTCTCTAAAATTGGACCCTCTAATCCAGCATTGCTTTGTACATGTTATATATATTACCGATTATTTTTACCGCTTTACGGCATGGGTACATGACAACATATTATTTCTCTTCTTTATTTCTTTAATAATTATTTCTAAACAAACATTAATCATAAATATCTACTTATGTGGTGAGAGAAAACAGCGAATTAAACTTGCCTGCTTCCTATATTATTATATAAAGTCAAAATAATGTCATCTTCCTCAACAGTAAAGCCTCCTCGCTTGATGTCTGGCCTAAGATAGTTAAGCCACCTCAGACGACAACTTTTACCACAGCGCTTGAGTCCTGCTAATTAAAAACCATCAACAACATACAAATTGTTAGGAATACGAATATCACATGTAATATAAACACAAAACTGCATCATTGTTTGGTGTTAAATGTCAATGATTAAAAAATAAAAGTTAAAAATATTTTAGTTTTAAATTTTTAATAATTAATTTTTTTAACTTATTAAGTTATTTTTGTATCATAAAATGTAAATAGTATTTAAAGAAGAGGCACATATAGTCAATAAGTTGCGGAAACATAACAATCTTAAAACTATACTTGTTTAGCTCTATTGGTCATGGAATTGGATTAATAATATGATAGGGCCCTCATAAAATAAACGCAATTAATCTTACATATTCAAACTAATATTACCATACTAATAATTTGTCTCAATCAATTGAACTAGATATCAAGCATGGCCTAAAAATTAAAACAATAAATAAATAAATAAATTTGACTACCATAACAATGGAAGTTATAAAAGAAGAAATGGGTTCTGAAGGTGCTTTCTTTGAAATATTATGGATAAAAAATACACACAACATGATCTCTTGGAACTGAGAAAACCAAGTGGATATCAGAAATAATTTCCCTCAAAGGGATAGTGTGCTCTTTAGTAATGAATTTGAACAAATTCAAGGTTTGGAAATGGGTATAACAAATCTTCATCTTTAGAAGAAAATGGTGATCACAAAGTTTGTTAGAAAAAGAAAAGAAAACATGACTAAGATTGGTGAAATGTCCATTTCAAGAGGGAGATGTTGCAGAATAAACCCCAGACACAAGCAATAGCAAGAAGATATAATCACAAAGAAGAAAGCACAACATAAAGGTTAACGTAATTTTATATTCATGGCTCACACCAGTTTTAATATACTAAAAGAAGATAAGAGTAAAATACAGCGGTTATGAAGACAACAACAGTATATATGTTAGGGATTACATTAACAAAGCTTCACAAACTTTACAGCAATAACATTAGAAAATCAATAATTAAGATAGAGAGAGAGAGGGAGAGAGAGAGACCTGCTTTGTGTGGCAAAGCAATCCAATTGCCACCAGTGCCAAATCTCTCGACATAGTTCTTGAGTGTGATATCCTCCTCAGGAGACCAAGGCCCTCTCTTAACTTTTGTTTTGTCACAACAAGGTGATCTTCCCATGGCCTCACACGCTCGCTACAATTGCTAGACACTTGGCTTTGCTTCCAATTTAATTTTTTTTATTTTTAACCTAATAGAAGCAAATCAGAAGCTTTTAAAGATGTAAGGGGAAAGAAGGAGGAAAAATAGAGCTTGACTTTGTCTTGACTCTTAAATTTATTATTTTGATAACTTTCTAATACTTTTTTGTTTCTTGTTGGATAAGAGAAAAAACCTAGTCAATGTGTAGGTTCAGATTTAAGCACCCCTTTGTCAATGTCTTGCTTTTTTGGATTTGCTCAGGTCAAGGCACTTATAACTTTTTTATACATGGTTCTCTTTTATTAGAGTAGAAAATACGAAGGAAAATAAAAGTAACAAAAAGTATCAAATTTTAAAAGATTAAGAGACTGACTCAATGGATCCTTATTCTAGCGGTCAATAATAGGTGTGGGTGTTGATTTCCGACCACACAATCAAAAAAGGGGAACTCAGCTGGAGAGTACCGGCAGAATAGATTAAGCCTAAACAACCTGTCACAGAAAGATAAGAATCTCGCGGTGGTTCGTCTACCCAAGGGCATTCTGACGATCAAGTCAGTAAAATATCTCTTAAAGATAACCAATAGTGCTTAACTTACTAGACAAAGCATAAAAGACATACCTTAAACCCATTGGGGTGCCTCCCTTTCATAGCCAACACAATCTTAGTCCCAATAGAAGCGTAGCTCTAATGGATTTAGGGTTACTGCTAATCTTGGACTCTCAGTAGGATTAGGATAAACTCTCTAAGAGTCTTATCTTTATCCAAACTAAAGTCTTCTCCCATTCTAGGACTCTTGCCCCTTATCCGCTTATCCCGGATTCCGGTATTCTTGCAGATAACATCGGCCTAGCCGAGATCATCTCAGCATCATGATCAGGACACGTGGCACCCCGGCTGGCACTTTGGTGACACCTCGGCCACGTGTCGTCATTCAAAATTTATGCCCCTACAACTGCCCCATAGGTTCTATTATCTCAGCATCCTGAGATGATGGAACCTATATCATTTCCTCCATTTAGCACATTGGTTAAGCTCACTTCATTATTCATTACCGAGGTCATCACTCGTCAGCTCAATATGACCAAGACCTATAGACTGCTTTCATCAATACTTTGGAACTAACAACCAAGTTCATTCAAGTTTCTCAGCCGAAACCGTCCTCCTAGCCGAGGTATTTGCTTCATTGAATCAAGAACTCCAAGAGTTCTAGCATCCGTATGAGCTGGCACGCACAGTATTTCAACCGTTTTTACTATGCATCTTTTCCCTACTGGACCGTACCTGATACGCGCCATCAAGTCGCATCACTTTTGCGTGCGCCGTCTGACAAACACGTCGTCCAAGGCACCATAATTGCCATTTTGCCGCCATTTCATGCATTCGATCAAAATCAACTCTCTCTCCATCTTTTCAATTCTGCATCTTCGTTCTTGTTCAAACTTTCTCTCTCAAATCCTCCATTGCTGCTTTCGCGAAGCTTTCTGCAACCAGTTTCACTCTCTCCCTCCGGCGAGTCTTTCGTTGCACTTCTTTGCTTACTATCACCATCTAACATCGGCGTACTTCACACCGGCCTTTTTGTAATCTAAACAATCATTCTTCAATGTTAGGCCGAAGTGTCTTCTTTCTTTTTCTGAATGCATTCTTTAATTTCTTCTTTCAACGTGGTTGTATATGTCTTCTTTTTACTCTTGTATGATTCTATACTTAGAATAATTTGCATGTTTTCAAAATACACCTTAATTGTGCAATCTCCTCGGGGTGTAACACCTCGATTCTATCCATTAATCGGTTTACCTCGGCTTTGACCTAACACTTGAAAATATTTATCATAATATTTCCACAAGTGTTACTCCCAACTTGCCACTTTACTCAAATCATCTGTCTTCTATTTCCACAAGTGTTACTCACAACTTGTAAATTTTTCTCAAAATTTCAACAAGTGTTTAAACCATCTTCCTTTAACATAATCTCAGCTTAATTTCAACTTGTAAATTTTTTTCAAAATTTCAACAAGTATTAAACCATCTTCCTTTAACATAACATCGGTTTAACTTCAACTTGTAAATTTTTCTCAAAATTTCAACAAGTGTTAAACCATCTTCCTTTAACATAACATCGACTTAACTTCAACTTGTAAATTTTTCTCAAAATTTCAACAAGTGTTAAACCATCTTCCTTTAACATAACATCGACTTAACTTCAACTTGTAAATTTTTCTCAAAATTTCAACAAGTGTTAAACCATCTTCCTTTAACATAACTTCGGCTTAACTTCAACTTGTAAATTTTCAACAAGTGTTAAACCATCTTCCTTTAACATAACCTTGGCTTAACTTCAACTTGTAAATTTTTCTCAAAATTTCAACAAGTGTTAAACCATCTTCCTTTAACATAACCTCGGCTTAACTTCAACTTGTAAATTTTTCTCAAAATTTCAACAAGTGTTCAGCCAACTTTAGCTTGTAAATTCCAGCTCCCAAGCGATCATTACAGCCCTCTGCCCCCTAATGTGAACCTAAGTTCTACTTGGATTCTCATTAAGCATGGGGTTTTTGACCTTGTCGCCGAGGTCAGATTCAAACAAAGACTGGCCGAGGTTACCAACCTTGGTCTCTTTGTTAATCTGACCAACATGTACTTAGTTCCGATCTGTGTCTGGCTCTGCCGATATGACAAGTCCAAGTTAATCCAACTTAGTTCAACTCTATTATATGCAAGTATAATTCAATTCTGCCATATAATAAGTCTAAGTTATTCGTCATGTTTTAATCAGAAACATCGCCAACTTAGTTCAACTCTATTGCAAGTAAAGTTTTTGCTCTGCCATATAATAAATCTAAGTTATTCGTCATGTTTCAGTCAAAAACATCACCAACTTAGTTCGACTCTATTATATGCAAGTAAAGTTTCTACTCTACCATATAATAAGTCTAAGTTATTCGTCATGTTTCGCTTAGAAACCTCGCCAACTTAGTTCAATTCTATTATATGCAAGTAAAGTTTCTACTCTGCCATATAATAAGTCTAAGTTATTCGTCATGTTTCACTTAGAAATATGGCCAACTTAGTTCAACTCTATTATATGCAAGTAAAGTTTCTACTCTGCCATATAATAAGTCTAAATTATTTGTCATATTTCGCTTAGAAACATCGCCATAGGACTGGTCGGTCCTATCACACAGATTTCAAATTCACAAAAATCAAACTAGTACTTTTATTATTACTTCAGCTGATATGCCCTATTGCCGGCAACCTTTCTCAGGATGAGGTCCCTATCCTTGAACTCTCTTGGGCTGACCTTCTTGTTTGTAAGCCCTAGCAAGTTGTTGCTGTATGCCCCCAGCCGAATTGCTGTTCTATCGCACGCTGTAGGTGGATTTCAACAACATTTTCACGCTTTTTTACATAGGCTTCAGCTTCCTTTTGCATGTAAGGCCAAAAGAATCCCTACGATATTGCTCTATGGGCAATGGATCTGCCCCATGCATGGCTTCCACATACTCCTTTGTGGACCTTATATAAAAATTCTTTAACTTAGGTCGAGCTCTTCTCTTCTCAAACTTAATCATCTAGGCCGAGATCTTGTCTTCTAGGATCTGGGATCTGAGATCTGGAATCCGGGATCTGCTCACTTTGGCTGAGCTCTTGTCTTCTCGGACCTAACCATCTAGGCCGAGATCATGTCTTCTAGGATCTGGAATCCGAGATCTGAGCTCTTGTTTGTTGTATCCAGTGTTATCTCAGCTTCACTTCGGCGAATCGTTTCTCTTCTCTTGTTTGGACGCCTTTGTCTCCAGTGTGTCTTCCTTGGCTCTGGCATATTTCTCAATTCTGGCCATGAGCTCCTCCATGTTTTTTGGTAATGTCTTTGCCAATGACTTTCAAAGTGAACAATCATCTTTCAGGCTATTCTTGAAAGACACAACGCCACCTCTTGGTTGCACTTGGGTATTCAGTTGAACACTTCATAATATCTTTTGGCATAGGTCCTAAGGCCTTCATCCTCACTGATTCTCAGAGCCATCAGGGAATCCGCCCTCAACGGCTGTAGTTTGTTCGTCACAAACCTGGTCACAAACATCTCGACCAGGCCCTCCCAGGTTTTCACAGTTCCTTTCGACAACTTGTGAAACCAGTCCGATGCAATTTTCCCGAAGGGCGAGAGGAACACTTTGTAGAGCAATGGCTCATTCCCTGTGTATAATGCCTAATGCCATCGAGTTCAGGTACAAGCCGACATAAAAGTTAGGGTCCGACTTACTATCGTATATTTGGAATCTCGACATGTGGAACCTCTTCGGGGCTTCAAATTTGTCCAATTCTACTGAGAACAGCGTTCTCGCTTGACCGTAGAAGTTACCTCGGCTTTTTGCCGCTTCTTCTGGAGGTCATCCCTCAGACCCTCCTTGGTCCATCCCAGGAGTTCGGCTATCTCCAGATTTCAGCCTTTTTGGTGCACTACTTCCAGTGTCATTGTGGGTCCTTTTGGACTTCCCTCATTGGTCGTGTCGAAACAGAGCTCCTTTCCCTGAACATCCCGATGTTCTCTGGTGCAGTCTTCTTAGGTTCAACATGTCTTCTGGGATTCTCTTCTCGTTGATTCTCTACGCTTGACCTGCCGTGAAGGTCGGTGAGAATGTCCTTTAGTCCTGTCGTGCTGAGAGACTGCAGGAACAATTATCTGCCCCCCTTTCTGGGCATCTTTCTTGGCCGCTGGAATCGGCGTATCTTGTAACGGGAACGGTGGCTACATGACGTTGTTCTGCATCATGAAATTGACGACTGTTTGCAGGTCCGCCAATTTATCCGCTATTCCTTTCATCTCGCCGTCTCTTCGAAGGTATCTATCTTTTCATACCTGGAGGTCGTCTTCGTTATAGTACCCGCCTTGGTCCGATTTCTTTGGCACATCGCCCTCTTGGCCGACGTCTTTTTCTTCGTGATTCTTATCACGAGTCTTTTCGGTGCAGTTGTCTTCTTCGACGTCAAGGTCTATATGTTTCCCACTTCCAGTAGAGATGTCGTTCCCAACCTTCTCTTTCTGTCCGTTGCTGGCCATCTATTCTCCTTTCTTTCCCACAAACAACGCCAAATTGTGAGTGTTGATTTCCGACCACACAACCAAAAAAGGGGAACTCAGCTGGAGAGCACCGGCAGAATAGATTAAGCCCAAACAACCTGTCACAGAAAGATAAGAATCCCGCGATGGTTCGTCCACCCGGGGGCACTCCGACGATCAAGTCAGTAAAATATTTCTCAAAGATAACCAATAGTGCTTAACTCATTAGACAAAGCATAAAAGACATACCTTAGACCCATGGGGGTGCCTCCCTTTTATAGCCAACACAATCCTAGTCCTAATAGAAGCCTAGCTCTAATGGACTTAAGATTACCGCTAATCTTGGACTCCTAGTAGGATTAGGACAAACTCTCTAAGAGTCTTATCTTTACCCAAACTGAAGTCTTCTCCCAGTATAGGACTCTTGTCCCTTATCCACTTATCCCGAATTTCAGTATTCTCGCAGATAACCTTGACCTAGCTGAGATCACCTCAGCATCATGACCAGGACACGTGGCACCCCGGCTGGCACTTTGGTGACACCTCGGCCACGTGTCGTCATTCAAAATTTATGTCCCCACAATAGGCCTATACTATATCTTTGAATATGGAACTATGTCATAAAGTGATAGTTTGATATCGCTACTTTTAACATGTTATTCAATGGTCATGATGAATACGATTCAGAGAATCATGTCTAAGCAAGCAAGCAAGTTTGAATTAATTAATATGAGTGGCTAAGAAAAATTGTTGGAAATCATACCCTTATATTATAGTTCATTGCCCGGGTGATTGTGTCGGATTTTAGATCACGATATAGAGAGACATAAAGAAAGAGTGAATATGTGTTTTGTACATGTTCAAGTGTGTACAATGAGCTCCTTTATATAAAAGAGAATACATATGTTAAATAAGGAATGAATCAATCACGGTCAATCAAATCATCAAAACTATGGAAGGTGCATCAATTAATCAATCAACCTATATATATTACTATATATGCATACTAACAGCCCCCCGCAAACTCAAGGTGGAAAGACATCAACCATCATGAGTTGGAAACTAAATCAGTGAAACGTCCGGGAGGATGAGCCTTGGTGAAGATATCAGCAGGTTGATCAGCAGAAATAATAGGATAGAGATGAACCGTTCCACGAATAACATACTGATGAATAAAATGACAATCGATCTCAATATGTTTAGTACTTTCATGGAAGACGTTATTATGTGCAATTTGAATGGCACTGTGATTATCACAATAGAGAGAAATAGCTTCAGTAGAAGAGACGCCCATGTCAGCTAGAAGCCAATGGAGCCACAAAAGTTCTTGAGTAATATTGGTGAGAGCACGATACTCAGCCTCAATACTAGAACAAGCAGTGAGAGTCTATTTCTTGCTGCACCAAGAAATAAGAGAATCCCCTAAGAAGAAGCAAAATCCAGTAGTGGAACGACGATCAGTGGCATCCTCAACTTAATCAGCATCAAAATAATCATGAAGCTTAAGCGATGAGACAGTGGAATAGTGAAGACAATGAAACAAAGTGCCTTTAAGATAGCGAAGAATACGAAGTAGAGCATCATAATATGGCGTGTGAGGAGGCGTCATATACTAACTGACAATGTGGACAGAATATGCAATATCAGGACGAGTAACTGTAAGATAGATAAGGCTACCAACCAATTGCCGATAAAGGGTAACATCAGAGAGAAGAGTGTCATCTAGTGGAGTAAGGCGAGCCTGAGGATCAATCGGAGTAAAAGCAGTCTTGCAATCTGTAAATGCAATGCGAGCAAGAATATCGGAAGCATATTTGGCCTGAGAGACAAAATAACTAGTAGAGTCATGAGAGATTTCAAGACCCAAGAAATAATTGAGAGAACCAAGATCCTTCATTTCAAAATGGTGGCTAAGGAACTGTTTGAGGCTAAGAATACCAGCCTCATCATCACCAGTAATAATCATATCATCCATATAAAGAAGAAGAAGAGTAGTGCCCTGAGCAGTCGTCCGAATAAATAAGGCAAAGTCATAGGAACTTGAGATGAAATCAAAATCATGAGTAGCAGCACTGAACTTGGCAAACCAAGCACAAGGAGCCTGCTTGAGGCCATATAAGGCACGTTGCAGTTTGCAAATTTTATGGACCGGAACAGGAGACCCGGGATGGGGCTTCCTATAAACCTCCTCAAGAAGATCTCCATTGAGGAAATCATTTTTCACATCCATCTGAAAAAGACCCCAATGACGAGCAGCAACAATAGTAATCAAACTACAAACAGAAGTAAGATGAGCAACATGAGCCAAAGTCTCTTCATAATCAATACCATATTCCTGAGTGAAGCCTCGAGCAACCAGACGAGCTTTGTATCGCTCAATGGATCCATCAAAATGAGTCTTGATTTTATAAATTCATTTACAACCAATCGCAGTCTTACCAAGAGGAAGATCAACAACAGTCCAAGTATGAGTTTTGTCTAATGCATACAATTCATTAGTCATAACTTGCTGCCAAAGAGGGTTAGAACTGGCCTCACGATAGGAAGTAGGCTCATAAGTAGAAAAAGCAGTTGAACCAACAATATAATCACAAAGACGAACATTAGGTTGGGTGACTCGTTGTGGATGACCAGAAGGGGCATGCTCAAGAGAGGATAAGCTAGTTGAGGAAGACTCAGCAAGACCATCAAGACCATCAGAGAGAACAGAATTGGCAGGATCAGGAGTAAACAATGGCGTCTCTAGAGGTGGATCATTAGGAAAAAGATCTATAAAGGAATCAATAAAGTGAAAAATGTGAGCTGGAGAAGATAAGTGAAAAGAGGATAAAGAGGAAAACATTTTATGTTCCCAAAAGACAACGTGGCGAGAGATACGAAGACGTTTAGAAATTGGATCCCAACACTGATACCCTTTATGTTCAATTCCATACCCAAGAAAACAACAAAGATGAGAACGAGGTTTTAGCTTGGTGTGTTCATGAGGCTAAAGAAGAACAAAACATACAGTTCCAAAAACCCTAAGTGCGGTGTAAGAGGGGGAATTGCCATACAAACGCTCGTAGGGTGTTTGATTATGAAGGACTTGAGTAAGGACATAATTGATAGTGTAAACAGCTGTAAGTGTAGCTTCCCTCCAAAAATTTTCAGGACAAAAAAAAAAGAGATGAGAAAAGCTCGAGTAGTGTCAAGAATATGCCTATGTTTTCGTTCAGCACGTCCATTTTGTTGGGACATGCCAGCATAAGAACGATGAGGCTGAGTACCATGACTCTGAAGCAAAGCCAAAAAGTCAGAATCCCGATATTCAATAGCATTATCAGAACGAAAAATCTTTATGGCTTTGGAAAATTGGGTTTGAACCATTTTTTAAAAATTATAATAAAGTTGTTTAAGTTCAGAACGATTTTTCATAAGAAATATCCAAGTATAGTGTAAAAAATCATCAATAAAAATAACAAAGTAATGTGATCCCTCCATGGTAGGTGTAAGGGGTGGGCCCCAAATATCAGAATGCACAAGATCAAAAGGAGCACTAGAAATAGAATTACTTTTATTAAAAGATAAGGCCGGTTGTTTGGCAAGTTGACAAGATAAACAATCCAAAGTATCTGAAGAGACAGATCCTAACTGACAACCAGAAATTAAAATTTTTAAATGACTAACTAATAGATGACCTAACCGACAATGCCAAAGATAAAAAGAGGATAAGGTAAAGGTAGATGTAGATGTAGAGGTAGCCAATAGAGTAGAAGCGGGAACATGAAGATGGATGAGTTCGTAGAGACGTCCATGCTTACAACCGATCCCAAGTGTCTGTCCCGTCCAAGGGTCCTGCACTAAACAACTATTAGCAGAAAAAGTAACAGTGAGACCATGTTCACATAACTGACTAATGGAAATAAGGTTTAAAGTGAGAGTAGGAATAAGATAAACATGAGATAAAAACAAATCAGATGTAGAAATAGAACCAATATGACTCACTGACATGAGAGATCCATCAGCAGTATGCATAGAAGGAATATACAGAAAAGAAGATGTGGAGGAACATATGGTAGAGTCAGAAGCCATATGATTACAACAGGCAGAGTCAAAATACCAGAAAGATGTACTTGAGTTGACAGACAAGGCAGTAGTAGGAGGATAGGGGTGTAAATTTGGCCCGGCCTGGCCCGGCCCGACCCACTTGGGCTTGGGCCGAGCCAGCCCAATGTCGGGCCTCGCGGGCTCTTGCCAAAATTCTAGTTGGGCCGGGCCGGGTCGACCCACGAGCCCAAAAATTAAGCCCAGGCCCAAGCCCAGAGGTATTCGGGCCTTAGGCTAGGCCGAGCCGATAGGCTTGGGCCTGGCCTCAGGCTTGAGTCGAGCTTAGGTGGGCCTAACCACTTTTTTTTATTTTTTTTATTTTTTTCTACCAAAATTTTATTATTTTTCATTAAAAAATACACTAGGCCTTGAGCAAGCCGGGCCAGGCCCTAAGTGAGCCTTAAGCGGGCCGACGGGCTAGGCCAAACAGGTCGGGCCCATGGACCTGGCCGGGCTTCAAAACAATAGCCCAGGCCCAAACGGGCCTAAACGGACCGGGGCCATCTCGGCCTTCGGGCCGCCCACGGGTCGCGGGCCATTTTTACACCCCCTATAAGAGGAGTACCAGAGGTGGAGAGAAATTGTTTGATCAAAGTTTCAACATCGGTCTAGGAGAAAACAGGGGTGGAAGGATCAAAAGGTTTAGACTATGAGAAGCCTCAAAGGTAACAGCAGCAGTACGATGAGCAGACATATACTGAGATTAAGGCCTAGAATGATGTGAATGTCCCTACGAGTAAGTGCCACGAGAAGATGACCTAGTAGAGGATGAGCGAGATGGATTGCAAAAGCAATCTTGCTGGAGATGTCCAGGGCTGGTTTTGTTGCAGTAGTGGCAAGACCTAACTGAACAGTGAACCAAAAGATGAGCAGAAGAAAGCCCGCGATTCTGACAATAAGTGCATTGAGGAGTCGGCTATGTGGAGGAAGAGTCCCTTGATTGAGGAGTGGCTAGAACTAAGTCCACATGGGGAGTGGAGGATGGACCAAGATGAGTTTCTTTAGAGAGAAGCTTGGATATAGCCTGCTCAAGGGGGGCAAAGGCGTGCAATATAATAAGGCAGCTCGGACTGGCTCAAAGTAAGGAGTGAGAGCCATGAGAAACTGAACAACCTCTGTTGATTGTGATAAGTAAAAAAGAGAAAAGCATCCTCAGGATGAGGCCAGACAAGTTTCGACAAAGCAAATTGATCCCAAACATAATAGATTTGAGATAGAAAGTCATTAATGGACTGACCAGGCTGTTAGCGCAAGTGATAGAGATGGCTCTGAAGTTGATACTGATGAATAAGACTAGTAGTCTAATATCGTTCTTTGAGGAAGTCCTAAATATCTTTAGCAGGTGTGAAGACCGAGTCAAGTTGAAACGGTTGAACTGAAGGCTAATAGATGTAACAAAGGTATTCCTGAACCAAGTGATGATCTGATAATTTTTACTATCCCATTTCTCCAAATGGTCAGCATATTTTCCTACAGATTCCTCTATCTCTTGCGTTGGTTTAGGCACATCACCAGTAATAACACGCCATAATTTCTTGCCCTTGAGAAAGCCAGTTATGGCTTGGGCCCACAGAATATAATTTGAGCCATCAAGGATAACAAAAATAGGATGAGCAGCATCTGAGCGATCCATAGGGACAAAATTAGAAACAACAGAGTATACCAATGAATCCGGAAGGCCGAAAATAGGTGGGAACCAGGCCAAAATGAGTAGAAAAGGAGCAGAAAATAGCTAGAAACGAGCCAAAAGTTGAATTTAGTCAAACATGGCATAGCGCTGACGTCAGCAAGAGGAAGGTTGATGTCAGCAAGCACGGTTCACGTTAGCATGCAGGAGATGCAGTGCAAGATAACAGAAGCAGTGCAGAGCAGGTTAGCAGACGTGCTAGAAGTGGTTGGGCTAGAGTCACGGCTTAACAGAGCAGCTAGACGGAAACAGCTGAGGGCTGATGTCAGCGTGTAGTAGCCGACGTCAGCGACATAAGAGGCACGTGTGTGAACGCGTAAGCGAGTGGCAATGGAAGTGGGAGACGCACAAAGCGTCAGGCGATACGTGTGAGTATGTACGAGCCCGTTTGACGATGATTTTGGTGGCATTGGAATCGAGAGAAGATTTCGAGCCAAATGATGCTATGGGTGTCTGAAAAAAAAATTATCTAGGAAAACTGATAATAAGAAATCAGTACCCAAAACAAATTTAAACAGTGAAGAGAACAAGAAAAGGAACAACAAAAAGTGTGATGGAACTTCTAGTGATGAATAGGAAAAAAAAAAACTTTATAGCTCTGATACCATGATGAAGATATAGAGAGACATAACGAGATAGTGAATATGTGTTTTGTATATGTTCAAGTGTGTACAATGAGCTCCTTTATATAAGAGAGAATACATATGTTAAATAAGGAATGAATCAATCACGGTCAATCAAATCATCTAAGCTATGGAAGGTGCATCAATTAATCAATCAACATATATATATTACTATATATATACATACTAACAATAAGTACAGATACAGTGTTAAGGTCAAGCATGTTTATAAGCTATGACTCACAAGGGATATTTGATTTTGTGTGATCCAATGAATCTAGGGTGTAGATGAGATGTTTCGAGTGATGTACTATGTTAGTTTATTGTGGCTTAATATAGCACTCCTACCTTTATATCTTCTCGTCAGGTCACATACTCCATTTTTCGTATGAGGCATGAACTGAATAAGAGGTTGAGAGAAATGATAGTTATGAATATAACTAATAATGTGGACGAGTAGAAGATGTTGGAATTTGGGTTGGATTTGACTTAACCCATAACCCATGGAGCGTCTACATAGATTGTAGATAATTCACACTATTTAATAAATAAGATAATTAAGAGATTATCTTTTAATGAAGTATTTGAGTGGTTGTGGAAGATTACAACTCTACCTCTATCAGGAGAGAATCTCTATATATTTGATATAAATAAAAACAATTATACGTAAGTTTATCCAAAAATCTCCTGCAAAAAAATTTCTTTTCTTTGTTTTTCTCTCTTAGGTCACCATAGTTAAACTAAGAAATTTGGAATGTGGATATAATATTGAGAAACTCTTATAACTTCTCAATTGACGAAGAATTTTTTAAGCAAGACTCATAATTCAAGCATTCGATCCAAAATTATTTCCGCATCAAATAATATAACTACCAGTATATTTTCCTTCACTTGTTGGATATATAAGAAAAAAGGCCTGGTCAATGTGTGGGTTCAGATTGAGGCACTCTTTTGTCAATGTCTATCTTTTTTGGATTTGCTTAGGTACATTGAACTTTTTTACATGGTTCTCTTTTATTAGTGTAAAAAATACGATGGAAAATAAAAGTAACAAAAAGTTAAAAGTTAAAAAAATTGTCAGTAAATTCAAGTTGATCAGAGGTGCGTTAGGCATTAGCTCAAAAAATTAATCTTATTTAGCAAGAAGAGCAAGTGCTGAAAAGTCATCCGCGAAGGTAGCCGGTGGCAGTGAATTGAACAGATAAGTAATATTAAAAAGATATGTGAATAAAAGGGTAGCATGTGTATAGATAATGAAATATTTGAACAAATAGTTGGACAATTCAACATATAGTTGCAAAGATAAGTGACATGTATACAGATAATGAAACATTTTGAATAAATAAATGACATTTGAACAAATAGGCAAAAAAGTAAACTTTGAACATATACTACATATAAATCAAATTGACACAAGTAATAAATTATACAATTTACGGATATGACTTTCCCAATTTTGTATCTTTACTTTAACACTAGGTCTTGATTTTGTGTCCTGTTAAAGAATTGAGTTTGATTTTTTCTAAATATTTTGAGTAATTAAACTCTAAACAAATATATATATATATATAAGAATTTTTAAATTTGCTTAAAATATAAATTGTTCTCTATAGTTCTAGAAATTATAAATATTTCCCTTATTATAATTTTTAATTATTGTCTACTATGCAACAATAAAATTATTAAAATTTTTAATTGAAATATATTTTTAATATCATAAATGAAAAAGGTAATTTGTTATGCGATTTGAAATTGTAAGGGTTGAAATATAATTTCCAGAATCATAAGAAGCAATTCATATTTTAAGAAAATCTCAAGACATGTGATTGTAATTTACCCATGTATTTATCTATTTAATATAAATAAGGAAAAATTACATTTTAACCCCCTCAACTATTGTTTCATATCATTCCACTCCTTTAACTAAAACTTATTACACTCAACCTCCTCATCTATTAATCTTTTTAAATTTGAATCTTAATGACAAAAGTATCTCATAAAGTTTTTTTTTTTTAGTTTTATTTATTATGAAATATATTCTCTAAAGATTATAAAAAAAACTAAAAAAAAAAACCCTAGAAAATCAAAAATGATTTTTAAAAATTAAATCAAACAGATTGATAATATCATTTTAAGTATCCATTTGCACATGTCAGTTTTTCATTTATTTATAATTTTAAAAAAATCCTTAATAAAATATTTACATTGATACAAATTAATGTTTAAGGTGAAAAAATGTCACATTTTTTAGTTGGGAAGGTAAAGTGATATTGGATAATAGTTCCAGGAGGTAAGGTACAAATTATTGTATTGCTGAAGTGGTATTTTTGTCATAAAGGTTTAGACTGAAAAAAAAAAAAAAAAATCAGAAATGATGAAGTTGAAATATTACTATTTTTAATTCAAGAGTAAAGTGATACAGAGCAATAGTAAAGTGGAATAAAGTGTAATTTGCCCTATAACTAATGTTGCATTTATTTATCATTGTGTAATTTTATTATTTATCTAAAAAATCTTCAAAAATAATATATGAACAAAATTAAATGCCAAAAATTTAATTATTAATATTGCATACAAAGCAGAAAATAAGTTTTAAATTTAAATGTTAAGATGTATAAAATATATAAAAATGTTTCATTTAAATGTTGGTGCCTACAATTTATAAAAAGTTTTATTAATACCTTTTATAAAAGATAAAATACAAGTAATCAACTTAAATAATCTTTTTAATTTATATTTTCTCATACAAATTTTAACATTTGACCCATGCCTTGCACGGACTTTTTTTAACCAGTGTATATATATATAATAATTTGAGATAATTTATGTGCTCGCAGCATGTCTTTATTTGTTCGCTACTTTCCTATGATTAAAGTTTAGGTGGGGCTCTTGGATTACAATCATGCTAATGAAGGAGTGTTTGGCGGGGATTATGCAAAGTAGTATGTATCTTATTTTAATTTGGGAGTTTGTATTGTTTGGTGTAGTTTTTACTTCCTATAACTTATTAGACAGAAATAACTTAAATAAGCTGAAAAAAACTGATTCTTCAGAAGTTGAGAAGGGGTGTTTTTAACTTCTATTTTTAGATTATCAACTTTTAGTATAAAATAAGGGTAAATTAAACTTTTACCCCCTAAACTATTCACGCTTTTTCTATTTGGTCCCTTAACTATTACTTGTGTTTCTTTAGTCCCGAAACTTTAATAATTTGTGTCTGTCAAGTCCAATTTGTGTCTGCCATCCAAATCATTAATGGGATAGTGTTAGTGGAGCGCAAAAGGAACATTTTACACATAAATAAAACTGGAGGGAATTTTCCCACCAGTCCTCTGATATATACCCACATATATATACATGGCTGTGTATGGGGAAAAAAAACAGAGCATCAAGAAGACAAAGAAGAGAAAGAGGAAGGAAAGTAGAAAGGTGAAGAACAATGTACCGGATGGATGCAATGCATTGCTCATGTAGCAGAGCTGCTGTGATGAAGACATCTTGGACAAACTTGAACCTGGGAAGACAATTCTTATGCTGTGAAGGATATGGGCTCAATGGGGAAGGATGTGGATTTTTCGAGTGGTTTGATGTACCTATGTATGGCCAGTCAAATCAAGTTATACCAGGACTCCTGCGAAGGATTACTAAGATAGAGGAGCAAATATCAGAGATAAAAATGAAGGAGAAGATACTCTGGGTTTGTTTGGTTGTATCTTGGCTTATCACCTTGGTATTGTTACTGTAGAAGATACTTTGGGTTTCCTATGTAATATATTTGTAATGTAAGTTGTTGGATATGTAATAAATGAAAGGTTTTGTATGGAAAATTGTGTGCCCAAATCTTCTATAATGGTTGATTGTGTTTACCAAAAAAAAAAAAAAAAAGGAATAACAGTTCAGCCCCCCTCCTCCCATTTAAAGATAAACATCATCATCATTTCCATTCATAAAAGTTTTAAGTTCATTGTCATTACAGACATAAAAAATAATCCTACATTACTAAATAGTTGACATAAAGTTCATTGTCATTATAAACACAAAAAACAATCCTACATTTCTAAATACTACTGTTTGCACCCTCTCTTCTTGGATGTGCCTCCCTTAGCTAGTGCTGCCCTTTTCAGTCTTGAGGCTTGAGTGATAGAGGTTGCAGCAGTAGGTGGTGTTGGTCTTATAGGCATTAGAGGTTGACTTGTAAAAGTTGCAACAGCAGGTGATGGCCTTCTTCGCATTGGCCCTTAACTTGCAAAATTGGCAACAGCAGTAGGTGGTGGCCTCCTTGGCATTGGCCTTTGACTTGCAAAAGTTCCAACATCACTTTCACCTGCTATTGTATTATCCTGCTGCAAAGCACAAGATGTATCATAGTTAGTGATCACCAAGTTAAATGAAAACAAACAAATGTTGTGGGTTTTACTTACAGAGGGTTGAAGCTCTGATTTGCAAGTCCTGGTGTTGTGGCCCTTCTGTCCACATTTTCTACAACTCAAATTCTTTTTAAATCTCCTTAGCTTTGTAGGATTTTGACCTTTAGGTCCCTCATCTGGTTCCCTCATTTTTGCCTTCCTTGGCCTTCTAGGCTGCTTAAGGTATTCTGGAAGAAGCACTGGTTCTTTCCCTGATTACTCCCACATCTCAACACCATTCATTGGGCACATCATGTGTGTGTAAGCCTTAAAAAATGTATCTGTTTTGTAACAATAATGGACATAGTCCTCAGGTTGTTCCATTGATGTCCAAATGACAGATATTGCATGTGCACAAGTGGTTCCTGTCAACTCTCATCTTTTGCAGAAACATGTCTCCTCCTTAAGGTCCATTATAAACTAATCACTATGCATTCCTCTTGCGTCAAATTGTTTATCTCCTGCCAATTTTGGAATGTATGCAGCTACATTTGTCTTATTTTTCTCCAATACCTTGTGTATCTTAGGGCCTAAATTATCTTACCACTTTTGTGCATACTCTCTTCTTTAACTAACCTTTCCATCAAATACATTCTAATTCTCTCCAAACAAGTCAAAATTGGCTTGTCCCTAGCAAATACAATGGAAGCATTGAAAGACTCACATAGGTTGTTTAACAGAATGTCACATTTTGCACTGGTACCAAAGTAGGACCTGGTCCAATGGACTGGATCTTTGGCAACCAACCATTCATATGCCAATTTGTTCTCTCTCTTCAATTCTTGCATTTCAGCATTGAACCTACCCACATAAGTTGTTCTAGCTAAATTCCATAACCTATTCTTCAAGTTTTGACCTTCAAACCCATCTTTCTTGAAATTGTTGTGTAAATGTCTTATACAATGCCTATGTTCAGCTGCTGGAAGCAAATCAACAATTGCTCTCTCCGCACCCTACAATTATCCAAACATACATGTCAAACAAACAAAAACAACATAAGCCACAAATATATTAGAGATTATGGTCCATTTGCCTACCTTTTGCTTATCAGAGATTATGGTCCATTTTGGATCATTGGATATTCCAAGATCAGCCATCAAATATTGTAGAAACCAGTTCCAGCTACTGGTGTTTTCAATCTCCACCATTGCATAAGCCATAGGATATGTTTGGTTATTTTCATCCAGTCCAACTGCAGTGAGCAACTAACCACCAATAGCACCTTTTAAATGACAACCATCAACACCAATTATAGGCCTGCAGCCCTCAATAAACCCCTTCTTCAGTGCATACCAACAAACTTAGAACCTCTAAAATACATTAGTTGGGTTTCCATCCTCATCAGGTTTAAAGTGCAAGTACACACTACTTCCTGGATTGGTCCTATCAATCTCCTTGCAATAGTCCCACAACTTTGCAAATTGTTCAATAATACTTCCTCTTAGCTTTGTTAGAGCCTTCCTCCTTGCTCTGTAAAGCTGACTAGGGGAAACCTTAATGTTAAAATCTTTCCTTACCCTTTCCATAAGTTCAGAAACAGAGCATGTTAAATTTATTCTAAATTCATCCAAATACACCAATGCCAACCAACTAGAATTGACTAGCCTATTTACCCAAATCCTACCACAAGTGTGAAGTGTTTTCTTGTGTCCACTTCTCAGAGATGCAAAATAGTCCAAGGGCATCCTTCTCTACAATTTGCTCTAACTCTACACCCCTCATTCTTTTTAAACCTAATGTGTTTACCATTGAGGATGGCATGATGCCTGATAGCTCCAGCAAACTAAGCCCTACTTTTAAAAATCATTCCTAATTCAAAAATAGGGTTTTCTTTTCCAGAAATAGATTTGTACTCTTTATGCTTGGTCCTTGACAACCCATCATCCCCATCTTTTGTTTTTTCAAGGCTAGAAAAACCCATCTGAGGAATCTCATTCCTCACTTTCTGGTTCAAAAAAATCTTGAACATGACTATTTTCTGCTGGCTTACTTGCATGTTGGTCCACTCTTGCCATTGGCTCCTCATTCAAGCTATAACAACCGTCAACAAATATTTCGGTAGCGTTTGGTAACGTTTACGTTTTTTGTTTATATTTACAAAAATTGTATAAACTGGTTTTTGTTTATCTTACATAAATTACAAACGCGTTTGATTTGAACAAAATGTTTAAAAAATTTTAAAAACATAAACTAAAAAATATGTTTGTTCAGGCCTAAAATATTTATATTTATTTTTATTCTTTATGACAATGGGATCACATTATAATTGAAAAAAAAATAATTAAAAAAATAATTGAAAAAAAATTAATTGGAAAAAAAATTAATTGAAAAAAAAAAGAGTTAATTACCAAAAAGTCATGTCTACATATTTGGTGGTAGCTTAGGTCCTGTCAAAAAGTTTTTGAACCAATAAGTCCCATTTATAGGTAAAAAGACGTTTTGCCCTTTAATCCCAAAACTGAGAATATTCTCAATTTCAAAACTGAGAATGTTCTCAATTTTCAAAACAGAGAATGATTTCAGTATATAATTATCAAAATTAAGAAATTTCTCAATTTTTTTCCTAGTATGAACTTCGAATATTATCAGTTTTGAAAAATCTTTCAATTTTTTTGGTGCTTTTGGTGCGGTGACTTTGGAGAAATAAAAAAAAAAAAAGAATAAGAAAAAATAAATTAAAAGCTTTTCAACACTAGAACACTGCACAAGAAGTCAAAATTCAGCTCCTTATGTATATACATGAGTTGCAAAATTCATAAAAACAAATAGATACGAACCAGATGATTGAGGGTGGATTCGAGTCTGACGACAGTGAAATTTGGGGGAAACTCAGAGGACCCATGAATGGAAGAATCTTGTTGAAGAACTCTAACCTCGTCCTCTTTGTCGTGTCCTTCTCCTCCTAGAATGAAAGATTACGGGCGGCGGCTGCTCTTCGCGGAGGAGACATCATTGTACAATCGTGCGGTGCTGAGAGCTTTCTTGCCAAGTAATGTGTGGAAACCAGTCCCTCACTTCTTCCAGACATGGCTCCGGAACTACATTGGAGTAATCCTCATGTACTTCGTATCGGGTTTCCTCTGGTGTTTCTGCATTTATTACTTGATCAAAGTTTATCTTCCTAAAGGTACATTCTTCTTATAAATACAGATATATACATATAAATGTATATACATTTTGTTTAGTTCGAGGAGGAAAATTCAGGGTTTGAAACGATTTTCAGAGATTTGCGACTGGGGAGAAGAAAGAATGCATGTCTTCTAAGGGTAAATCGGTCTATTAAAAATTAATGGGACTTGAAGGAGCAAATAATTTTATATAGGACTTAATGGATTATAAGTTCACAAAATGGGACTTGTATGTAAATGCCCCAAAAAAAAATTATTTGAAAAAAATTTATTTGAAAAAAAATGAAAAAAAAAATTAATTAAAAAAATAATTGAAAAAAAAAGATTAATTGAAAAAAAATTATTTGAAAAAAAAATATTTGAAAAAAAATGAAAAAAAAATTAATTAAAAAAATAATTGAAAAAAAATTAATTGGGAAAAAAATTAGTTAAAAAAATTATTTGAAAAAAAAGATTAATTGAAAAAAAAAATTAATTGAAAAAAAATTTATTTGAAAATAAATTGTTTGAAAAAAAAAATTAATTGAAAACTGAAAACGTAAACTCATTTTTTGAGTTTACGTTTTTTCCTCAAATTTATAAACTGAGACAACCATTTATAAACTAAAAAAATTATCAAACAAGTTTTTATGACAGTTTTCTAAATTTTTGTAAATATAAACTGAAAACAGAATGGTTACCAAACAGGCCCATATTCAGCCTCTGAAGCAGAATTTGAACTATGCTCATCTCCATCAACATTGGGTTCATAAATACTCTCTTCTGTTGTGTTGCATTCCCAGTCTCATTCCTCTACATTGACATCCTGGAAATATTCATCAAAACTCAATGGAACATGGACAGATTCCTCAATATAAAGTTCCAATACACTTGCCACTATAAATTTCATCATTTCATACACATTCTCATCAGAACTAATAAATCTAAATCCTCTATCCATGCTCTGATTCTCACTGACTCTGTAATGAAATCTAACAAAATCACTATATCCTACCATTTGGGCACATTCAACCAATGCTGGCAATGACATCCTCTCCCTATCATTGTAGTCAATGTAATCTACTTGGCCCCTAACATAATACCTCTTTCCATTTTCTGTCCTAAATAGACCACCATGATTCACTTTAATGATAAAGTGATCAGCATTGATGTCTGCATGGGCATTGGACCAGTATAACATTAAGAAACAAAAAATTGAGATAGGGGACACAATCAACACCAAAAGACTTTATCATTCACAAACAATCACAAAAGACAGGGGACAATCACAAAAAATTGGGACTACAGTATCATTCACACACAAAACATGAAAACACATTCAAAAAAAACACACACACACACACACTAAAAGACAAGGGACAATCAGACAAACATGTACAACAAGACTTCACTTTTTGGAATAGTACATACACTTTAAAATTCATTTATTCAAAACAACACAATAAACAAGAAAGATTCAACAATAAAAAATTAACCAAAAATATACAAACTGACCAAAAATGCTAAAAAAATCATAACAATGCAAAAATCTTAACCAAAAGCTAAAAAAAATTATACTTACATTTTGGTATATAACTATCTTGACATTGTACATACTTCGCCATGGCCATCTGGCCTCAATCAACACCAATAATGTTGCAAAACTCTTGGATTCTTCAAAAAAACCACAAACCTAGCCTCAATCGAAGTTTTGGAGACTCAATCGAAGTTCTGAAGACTCAATCGATGATCTGAAAACCACAAACCCCCCATTTTTGTTACCCCAATTCGCCTCATGTGTATGGCACATGCAGTTGAGGATGAAATGTCCATTTTGACCTTCGTATCATCCTTACGTATCACGTGGAATGCACGTGCAACGCTATTTCGTTAATGATTTGGACGGCAGACACAAATTGGATTTAACAGACACAAATTATTAAAGTTTAGGGACTAAAAAAACACAAGTAATAGTTAAGGAACCAAATAGAAAAAACGTGTATGGTTTAGGGGGTAAAAGTGCAATTTACCCTTTAATTAAATAATATGTTAAGAAATTAGACAATATGTTAAGAAATTAGATAGAAATCAATAACAAAATAATCCATTCAAATGGATGATTATATTTATATATAATAAATTTCTCATTACACTCATTTGTACAAAACTTTCTTCCTAACATACAAGTATTACAATGTATATTATGCTCCTTGATTTTTGTCAAATTTATAAAAGGCGTTACGGGTTAGACTAAATTGATATAATGTAAAAAAAATTAAGGTAAAATTAGTGTAATCAGAACAACAATAATTGAATTGACACAAGGGAAAATGATTTGGAGCCCCAAAAACACCCCCCCTAATCTCCCTAATTTCCAATTTGGGCAACTGTTTCCTTTTTTTTTTTTTTTTTTTTACTTGATATGGAAATTAGGGGAATTAGGGGAGGTGTTTTTAGGGGGATGTAGCAAGGTCCTTGACACAAGTAACAAATTATAAAAATTAGTGGTGTAATCTGGCTCATTTTTTTTCTAGTTAAACACCCTTTCTTGATTTTGTGTCCTACTATTAAAGAAATGAGTTTGAATTTTTCTACATATTTTTGAGTGATTATACTCTAATAAAACAATATGTATATATATATATATATAAAATTTAAGATAGCTTGTGTGCTTGCTTCATGTCTTCTTGTTTGTCCTATGCTTTAATTTCCCATTAAAGATTAGGCTTAGGGTGGGGCTTGGGTTATGATCATGCTGATTAAGTCCCATTTCCATCATTATTATGACAAAAATGTACACCAAAATGAATAAATAAAAACAAAATCATGTGTTACAGTAGTGTAAACTCCAAAGAATAATTCAATTATCATATAAAACACGGATTTACATGTGTAGTAATCAATGATGTTTTCAATCGCTTATTATACAAGTTGAAGTCAATATACGATAACCTTGTTTACTATAGCAGTCAATTATATGTTGACATATATGAATTTTCTTTTAACACCCTCATTAATTCTCACCTTACCCCCACTAGCTACGCATCCATCCCAATTGTGCCACCTCTAACATCCCTCCATTTCCCTAACTATGGTTGGCCACACGCTTCCTTCCGTCCCTCCCTACAGTCACCCCTACCCCTTCCTTTCCTAGTAATGATGGATCTAGGGGGCAGTTGCATTTCAAAAATTTGAAAAATATCATATATAATATTAGAAATTTTAAAAGAATTTAAAGTTATAAGAATTTGCATTCTAAATTTTGTCTAAATAATTTCAAAATTATATAGAATAATTCTTATTTTTTTAAACTATAGAGTAGTTCCTAAAGTCATAATTTTGAATCTGTCCCTGTTTCCTAGCACTCCCTACTCATTTCCTTTCATCCTTCTCAAACTTTAACCTCAACTCCAAAAGAAAAGGAGAGATTGAGAGAGAATGTGTAGCGGCAATGTTTTTAGATCAAGGGTTTCGTGGAAGGGGTGGTAGTTGTTTGCAGCAGCAACAACAAAAGAAGGAGAGAAAGTAGGTGGTGATGAGAGCGAAGACCAGAGGGAAGGGCTGGGAAGTAGCGCAGGTGAGGGAAGGGGCAGGGCCGGCTTTGGCCCAAAGCCGCCACTTTGTGCACCGAAACATTGATTAAAAAACGAAGTCTCAAATTTTTTTTTTTAACTGCTATACGAGCACAAAAAAATAAATAAATAAATAATAAAAAAAATTTTGGTGAAAATTCAAAACTAATAGATGGTTGATATGGAGAATTATTTAAAATTAATGGATGAATGTTTTTAACAAAAAAAATCAAAAAATCGATTAATAAGGTAAATTATTTAAAATTAATAAATGGTTGTTTCTCAAATTTATAGATTGTGTATAGAATATTATTAATTATCCCAATTACAATTGTTTCTAGGGGGAAAAAAATTCAAATTTAAAGTTTGTTAAATTTTACATTCGGTGAATTATGCCACAAGAAAATTTGAATAGATTAAATCAATTTTATCTATTAAAAATAATTTAGTTGATCAATTGATTATGCAAGTTTGATTAGCAATTTTACATTTAAAAATGCAAAAAGAGTGATGCTTAAGTGAAATTTTATTACAGTTTGTTCACTTTTTATTTAGTATTTAAGCTTAGATTATTTGGACCTAAATTTTGTTATGTATTTAACTAAATTTTGATAGTTATATATGGAAGTAACATTCTTGTAAGAATTGTCACAAAAAATAAAATAAAATAAAATATTATCTTTTGATCACTTTTTTTTTTAATATTTATAAATATATGACAGTCTCATATTTTAAGTTCACTTTGAATCTCAAAAATATCAGAATCAGCGTTAAAGAGCCGGTCGTGAAGAAACTAAGGTGTCGGTGGCGCTGATTTTGTCCCATTTGATAATTTAAGTTAGGAGTAAAATAGTATTTAAAATATTTATGAAAAATTGAGAGGTTGTTTGAGGTGTCCTAAATAAATGTACTTTTTGTCTTTTTGAACTAAAAAATTGAGAAAAAAAATATGAATATTTAGGTTAACTTTTTTACTTTTTGTGGAAAAATGTGTATTAAAAAATTGTACAAATTAGTGTGTAGGAAAAAATTAAAATTGAGAGTTGTGCAGCCGTAATGTTTGACTTTTGATGAATAGTGATAACTTTTTAATTTTTTGAATAATTTTTTAACTTTTTAATTTCTTTTCAACTTGTCAAATTTGGCCCGAGTATCTAACAATATTTTGAAGCGCATTTAGAGGCTCCATGCTTTCTCTGATTGTGTATTTATGTTACTTTTTTATGATTCAAATAATAAAGGTTGCACCTCCAAAGATTAATACTTAACCATAAAATCAACAAACAAATAGATATAACAATTTGTTTTTAATCATCTATTTTTTATCTAATTCAATGAACTTTTATTGTTATCTGTAGTTGATTTTTTTGCAAATTGATAATTTCCTCTTAAGTTATTTATTAATTATTACATTGCAATTTGGAATTATTCAGTACGTATTTTGTACATTTATTTATTTTATTTTCTTTCAAATTTTATTAAAAACTAGATATAAGAAAAGCATTTTTGAGGTGATTCTTTATTACATGACAATTTGGTCAGTTCTCAAATGAAGCAAGGCGGTGAAGTCATACGGATACCCAAAAAAAACATTTTAATTTAAAAAACCTTTAAAATGAAATGAAATTGAAAAGAAACATGAGTTCCAATCAATTCTCTATATCTTACTAAAACTATGTTTGATTGACGGATTTAGAAAAGAATTTAGAAAGAAAAAAGAAAAAGATGTGTAAAACTAGATGAAATTTAAATATATTTTATTCATATTTTATCCACTTTTTTCGTTTCCCTTTCCAAATTCATTCCCAAATCCACCAACTAAACACAGTATAAGAAATCAGAAGTTTGAATCACCTCACGTTTGTGCGAGTCTAATTTCTTATATTTTTATTAGACTTTCTCTCACTGATTTAGAAAATTTATTTGTATTAATTATGTGTTGTATTTGATATTCATTATTTTGATGGTAATTTATTGAATTTTATGATATTACCACATATAAATATAAATAAAAATAAAAATTGAAAGAGTATGAGTTTCATCAATAATTAAATAGATACAATCTCAAGTAAGATATAATTAAAAAAGATTTCAGTCACTTTTTTTTTTACCAAATTAAAATTAAAGTAATGACTGCTCAAATTTCATTTTGATTTTTATTCCATCCTCAAATCAACTAGTTCTTAATCATCTAAATTTCTTCACTCACCGACATAGATAAAGTTGCTTTAGGCCTTCGTTGAAAGTTAACAAAAAATAAATCTATAAAAATTAATTTATTTTTTAACTTTGCTAACTTTTTTGCTTTTTATACAAAAAGACCAATTTACCCATCTTTACTATCGCATTATAATGTACAAAATAGGAAAATAGGAAAGGGCAAAATAGGAATTAGGGTAAAGTTGCTAAACAAAACTTTCGGCCAGAAATAAGTCAAATTAATGACAAAACAAAGAACTTCTTAATCTTAGCTAAATGAAGACAACTTATTTCGTCTATTTGGATTAAAAGATAACAGAACGGTAAATAATTGTCCAGATTAATATTGCTGGATTAGTTTTAAAAGGCTCATGTGTATGAATTTTTATTTTGGTTATCGTTTGTTTGTATATATTTCTTTAAATTTATAATATTCAAATTTAGACTTAATTTAATTTTATTACTTTTGATATGTTTTTAAAGGTTTTATTCTCTTTGGCTTATAAATTAGAAAGAAATGACTTGCGCTTATAAATTATTGACTAGCGTTTAATAATATTTAAGATAAGATTTACAAGCAAATGACTTATACTATTATAAATTTCTGACTAGTTTTAAATAATATTTAAGAGAAGAGTTCATGAGGCACCTGTTCAACTTTTGTCTTAGAAGAAAAATTACATAACAGTAATATTTAGCGCACAAAATTAGAATATAAAACATACATAAAATATATATATTGTATTATTGATATGGGAAAGTCTACTAACTCATATTTCCCCAGCTAAAATTTTTTGGATGGGTGATTGTGTGGTGGAAATTAATTTATGTACTCATGTGGGGTCCATATGGGGGTGTGGCAGAGAATAATTTCTGAGTAATTTCTGAATTGATAAAAGTGGATTTGTATTATTACACTATTGGATATTCATTTTGAATGTGATGTGATCACATTTAAAATAAAGGTTTGGCTTGCCTCAAATTGATCGTCTCAACTTCAAAGAAAGTTTGGGTTTGGTAGGCCTATTTTGGATTAATTTCGGTGGTCTAAACCATTTATTTTTTAAAACTCATTGAAAAGAATATTCATATAAAAAAATAAGATGATGGGACATTAATAAGGGTGTGGCAATGATTTTGTCCCATTTGATAATTTAAGTTGAATAATAGTGTTTAAAATAATTATGAAAATTGGAGTATCTAACAATATTTTGGAATGCATTTAGAGGCTCCATGCTTTCTCTGATTGTTTATTTTACTTACTTTTTTATGATTCAAATAATAAAGGTTGCACCTCCGAGAATTAATACTTAACCATAAAATCAACAAACAAATAGTTATAACAATTTGTTTTTAATCATCTATTTTTTATCTAATTCAATGAGCTTTTGACTGTTATCTGTAGTTGATTTTTTTGCAAGGTGATAATTTCCTCTTCAGTTATTTATTAATTATTCAATATGTATTTTGTGCATTTATTTATTTTATTTTCTTTCTAATTTTATTAAAAACTAGATATAAGAAAAGCATTACATGGCAATTTGGTCAGTTCTCAAATGACGCAAGGCCAAGTCATACACAAAAAAAATAATAATAAATAAAAAAAAATTAAAATTTAAAAAACCTTAAAATGAAATGAAATGAAATCGTATAGAAACATGTGAGTTTCAATCAATTGGGTCTGTTATGCAAAAACCTCTATATTTTACTAACGTTGTATTTGGTTAGCGAATTTAGAAAGAGATTTGAAAAGAAAAAGAAAAAAGTGTGTGAAATTAAGTGAAATTTAAATATATTTAATTCACATTTCACTTACTTTTTTCATTTTTCTTTTCAAATTTTTTCTTTCCAAATCTATTAACCAAACACAGCATAAGAGATTAGAAGTTTGAATCACCTCACTTTTGTGCGAGTATAATTTCCCATATTTTTATTAGACTCTCTCGCCGATTTAGAAAATTTATTCGTATTAACTATGTGTTGTATTTGATATTCATTATTATGATGGTAATTTATTGAATTTTATGATAATATCACATATAAATATAAATAAAAATAAAAAGAGTATAAGTTTCATCAAAAATTAAATAGATACAATATCAAGTAAGATATAATTAAAAAAAGATTTCAATCACTTTTTTTTTTTACCAAATTAAAATTCAAGTAATGACTTCTCAAATTTCAATTTGATTATTCTTCCATCCTCAAATCAACTGGTTCTTTCAAAGTTAGCAAAAAATAAATCTATAAAAATTAATTTATTTGACACATTTATAACTTTTAGGACTTTTTAAAAGCTTTTAACTTTGCTAATTTTTTTGCTTTTTATAAGAAAAAGACCAATTTACCCATCTTTACTATTGCATTATACTGTACAAAATAGGAAAATAGGAAAGGGCAATATAGGAATTAGGTCAAAGTTGCTAAACTAAACATTCCGCCAGAAATAAGTCAAATTAATGACAAAACAAATACTTCTTAATCTAAGCTAAATGAAGACAACTTATTTAGTCTATAGGGTTGGTTTGGGAAGTGGGTTGGCTTTTTTGCTTTTTAATTTTTTTTGTTATTTTAGCCTGGGCTAAAAAGCTTAGTTTGGGAAGGACTTTTTGGCTTTTTGACTTTTTTTGTAAGAGAAGAGTGTAATGATTATGGGTTGGATGTGATGTTTTGTTTTTGTGGCTAAAATAACCTATTTGTCTTTTGTGACTAAAATAGCCAAAAAAAGTCCCATATTCTTCTTGCCAAACGGTGTCCTAGATCATAGAATTGAACAGTAAATAATTGTCCAGATTAATATTGGTGGATTAGTTTTAAAAGGCCCATGTTTGATAGGAAACCACCCAACTATCAAACTCGCAACTTTGTTGTGATGTAAGGTACTTTTTGAGTAGATTCTATCGTTTAGATTCTTAATTTTGTAATTTCTTTTCATTTTAGAAATTGTGTATGAATTTTTATTTTGATTTTGATTATCGTTTGTTTATATATGTTTCTTTAAATTTATAATATTCAGATTTAGACTTAATTTAATTTTATTATTTTTTATATATTTTTAAAAGTTTTATTCTCTTTGGCTTGTAAATTAGAAAGAAATGACTTGCGATTATAAATTTTTGACTAGCGTTTAATAATATTTAAGAGAAGATTTAGAAAGAAATGACTTACGATTATAAATTGTTGACTAGTTTTAAATAATATTTAAGAGAAGAGTTCATGAGGTACGTAGTCAACTTTAGTTTTTGAAGAAAAATTACATAACTGTAATATTTAAGAGAAGAGTTCATGAGGTACGTGTTCAATAGGTATATTGGAATCAAATTTGTATTAAAAAAATAGATAATTATTCTTTAAATTATATTTATCACTCATTTTTTAAAAATAAATATGATTTAAATATATAATTATCTTGATTTTTTGTATGAATATTTTACTCAATAAATTTTTAAAAAATAAACGAATCAAATCACTGAAATTGATCCAAAATGAGTCCACCAGACCTAAATGTTCTCCTAAACCTTTGCAGGGTATATATTTTTATATTATAAATCTGTATACTGAGTATTACTGATTGCATAAATGTCAAGAAAGATATATTAGTATAATAAAATGATCGCATGATTCATCTAGAAGCTTGAAAAGTTAAACTAATTTGACTAAGCCCTTATATGAGAGATTCATATACAAACTGTTAGTTTTCATTAATTAGATTCCTATTATATTGTTAGCAAAAAATCTGGTCTAGGTCAAATCAATACATATGATTTGACAGAAAATTCAGAATTTCACAAACAACAATAGATCAAGCAATTGTGATCTGAACGTTCTATGCCTTGACAGATTCAATGACTTCTTTGGAGGCTATAATGCGAAGAAACAAGAAGGAATAAACTGAAAATCAATTGTTGAACAAACAAACTTGGAATTTAATCAGTAAAATTAAATTTCCAGTTCAATGTACAAGACAATCGACAGAGAACTCTTAATTACAGAAACTGAACTACAGATAGACTACTCCTAAGTAAGAACTAGATAAGTTAAGTTACTCCTAATGCTATAAGGGTTGTAAATTTGTTTGAAGATCCTTCTAACTTCGAATTTCCAACTTTTATATTGCTGGTCTTCAAACTCCACTGCTGCTGTGCTGCCCACGTGTCCCATCATGTAGCCAGCTACCTCCACTTCAATGCCCATGATCTCTGTAACTTACTAGTAACTGCTTCTCTGTTATAGCTTTTCTCCTTCTAAGAAACGTGACACACATCCTGTATGCCTTGCATGCTAACTTCATGGCTTGACGTCTGGGCCATGTTTGGCCACATTCCACTTCACTACTAGACGAATCGACAGGAAAACTACAACTGACACGTCTGTCTCTTTGACTATTTCCTTTTTGTCACTTGCTCTGTATTCCAGACTTTATATTCACCCACTTTTCACTTGTAAACTTGTTGAAACTCATGGTCTTTAAACCTAGCATCCACTGGACCAATTCTCTGCATTTGTTCCATGCAATCGACAGAGAATATACAATTTTTAGTGTCAACAATGCCCCCCTCATTCAAAACAAAAAATGAGTTTTTTTGCCTTGAATGATTATCTAAAAGAAATAAAGTTGGACATTTAAATATTTGGGCAGTTTATCTACAATTTGTCATAAGGCCCAAATGTCAAATGTTAAATGTTAAAAATTAATCTAACATAATTTTCAAGAACTCCGAGTAAGCCCAATTGATCAAACTATCAAATAAAGTCCAAATTTTAAAACTGAGGGTCTACTACAAGCTATTTGAATGCCAGAATTTAAATCATCATTCTGCCATTCTCTATCTTTCTCTGCTATTTGCCTCTGACTTCGAAAAAACCCTTCTGCTCACACTCTCTAATGGCGCCCAAACGAGATCAGGTCAAAAGAAAGAAACAAACTGAGCCATCATCTGTCCAACGTTTTCCAATCAATTTTCAGCAGCTACTGCGTCAAAACATCTTTAACAGCTGCATTATCCCACGCCATGGCAACCCTGGAGAAGGAGAACTGGGCCCTACTTTCAATATAACCATTCCTAATGAACTTACCCAGTACTATCCTATTGCAGACACTGAAACATTACTCCTCAACAAAGCAGAGCTGTCATGGAAACATTGGGATTCCAGCCGTAATCCTCTACGCACATGGCAAAAACCCAATCTAGACTGGAAACGATGGGTTCAACGAATGATGATATACAACATAGACCTCTGGAGAGCTTTAGGTATTTACGATGCCATTAGGTTATCAACTTTCTCTCTAGATATGGACAAATGAGCCATTGGTGCCGCTACATGCTTTTGGTCTTCATCATGTAATTCCCTCATTCTAAAATGTGGTATGATGTCACCTACTATTCTTGATGTTATCCGTTTGACTGGCCTTCCTTGTTTTGGTCAACACATCAGTGCCCTTTTAACCCCAAAAACACCTATCAACTTGGACACTACCCTCTGTTATGGGAAATTTCAAAAAAAGTACCAAAAATTTGGCATTGAACCCACGGATGAAGAGAGAACAGCTTTTTATTTACTATGGCTTTCCCAACACTTTCTTTGTGTTCCTGGTTTGAAAATCACTAAAGAATACCTAGCATTAGCCACTTACATTCAGAAGGATATAGAATTGGCTCTTGCCCCCTTTTTACTAGGCACTTTATACAGAGGTCTCTTTTCTTTAGTGGATAAAGAGATTGATTATAATGGTGGTGGTCCTTTCTGGCTTCTTCAAGCATGGTTGTATGCTTATTTCCTAAAATTAGACCTACCACTCAAACTCCATTTCTCTCCACATGCCATAGCTATGCTGAATTTTTTCTTTCCTTCAGACCAGCCACCTCTAATTCTTTCACTAAGGTGTTCACTTTTCTTTATGAACTACCTATCGACAAAGATCCTCAGCTTTTTATCCCTTTTCACCAACTCCACTATACTTCATCTAGACTCACCTATGTCCATGATGATCCTTTTGCATTGGGTGATGAATTGAGACAACAACAAAAGCATTTTTGGGCTCAGATCCTTACTCCAAGATACATTTTAGTGGGAGGGTCCCTTTCAACTAACAGAATTTCTAACTGTGGTTTTGAAAGTCATAACCCCTGTCAATGGGCTAGGCAAATGGGCCTCTATCAAACTGTTCATTGCCTATACTTTCATCCCATTATTCATGAGCAAGTTGGAGCCAGAATTCAATTCAAACATCAAACAGTTGTGGAGGCCCTTCTAGCCCACAATCAAGAACTATTTGATTAATTTAGCTTCTACTACTGCAAAGTCACACCTTTTCTCTCCACAAGATTCAGAGACTGGTGGCTTCTTATGAATGCAGTAATCTTTAATAAAGAAACTCAAATATGCCTCTGGAATGTGCATCCTGACAACAAAAAAGAAGCGACCATGAGCATTGGTAAACAACTATCTCCATCTTACTTTATATTTCTTGTTAAAGTTTTATGGGTGTATAACAGCATATATCTTTTCTACATATATGCAGCTGAGTCCTCAGTCAAAGCCATTCATTTGGCTATAGAAATGCCTACTTCCACTATCCAGAAAAGAAAGCATAAGGGTAATCCCTTAAACACCACCAATGCTGAAGGTTTCAAACCTTACAACCCAAGTGTGGAGACTGAACAAAGGGTGACTAGAGAAGAAGAACTTCAAAAATTCTTTGCATCTCAACCACAACCAGAAGGTGGTATTTCTCAACCAACATTGGAAGGTGATGCAACACGTAAGAGGAGATCTAAAAGAAAACAAGAGGAACCAGTTCCTCCACCATCTCTGGCTGCACCAGCTTTTTCCTCTTCCAGTGGTGCAGCACTTGTAAGAAGACCTAAAAGAAAGCAAGAACAACCAGTTCCTTCACAAGCTCCTGCTGCACCAACTTCTTCTTCTTCCAGTAGTTCATCTTCTCGTCCCATAATAGTATGAATGTTACTCAATCTGTCAATTTTGTTACCATTGTAAACATGACATTCTATTTTGCTTGTCTAACATTTTCCTCTTTCTTTTTTAGACATATCTTAAGTCATACAAAAAGAGAAGACTTGTTTCTTTGACCACCTCTTCTTCTTCTCATGAAGATATACCTGAAACTCATACCAACCTACCTCATCTTCTTCCTGAGAATGAAAAACTGGCTGAGGCACAAGTTAGTCCTCCTGAACGCCAAACTAAATTGCCAGAGTCTCAGCCAAACCCCTTGAAAAAGAACAAATTGACCAACGAAGAGCCATTTTAAGAAACTTGGCTCCTGAACTGGCTCAAATTTTATCTGAAATTCAACAAGAAGTGGCTTTAGGAGACCTAATGGCCTTTCCTCTTAGAGGGGTGCCACATGGAACTGATGAGGTCATCACTTTTCCTGGTGTAGCCTCTTCTCCAGAAGAATCAACCATCCCTGAACATGCTCAAGAAGATCTAGTTAATTCAGACCATGTCACAAAAGCTCCAATTGACTTACCCTTTAATTCTGACAGCCACACATCTCCTGTCGACAGAGGTTCACCTATCCATAAGCATGTTTTTTAGCCAGATGACAACCTTCTAAATGAAGTTGATAGAGCTGACACTGAGGTTTTAGATGATGAATCAACCTCAAGTGATATAAGAATTCCTCAATCAACTATCATCACTTCCATTACTCAGTCATTTCCAACACAGGTAACATTTTCTCACCTATACACCTTGTTCTTATTTTCTATATATATATACTTGAATGTATATGGTTTAAAAACAATCCCCTTTCATTCTCTTATGCAAGATTGAGATGTCTTTTCAAACATCATTGACTGCTAACATGGGGGTGCAAACTACACCAGTTCAAAGTTCTTCAAGAAAGGTCTTGGGTACTTCTACCTCACCTCACATTGTCACAGAGGTAATAATCTCTCATGTAATTTTTCATATTCATTGTTCTTCATTTGTTAACTTTACTTTTTATAACTACAGCCTGCAGTTACCTCCTCTTCCTCTACTCAAGACTTACTCTTGGGGATTTCTGTTGTTCAAGAAACTGTTGCTAATTTGACTGTTGAAGAAAAATTGAAGCAACTATCCAATGAAGAACAAGAACTTATTGAACAATTTTTTAATTTACTTGGTCAGCCACTGGATGCCTTGGCTCTCTCTCAAACTCCTATTTTGACTGATTGTTTGAGAGCCATTGCACCACTGATTCCTCAACTTTTTGATACAGACCAAGTGCAAATCTTTCAAACCTTCATTTCAGAGCTTCCTCAGCATTTACTAGCTATCAATGAATTTTAGATTGAGCCAAAAACAGTTGAGAATCAAGCTGAGCAAGTGAGGAAAGCAATGCATTCTCTAACTGAAGCATCTGCTAGATCACAATCCCTCATTGCTCAATTTAACACTCTTACAGCAGAAGAAGCTCAGCTAGAAACTCAACTAGCCCACATGAGAGCCCAGAAAGATGCCATTGAACAAGAGCAAGCCAACATTTCTCATGAAATTCCAAACCTTCTTGCTTAAGCAAAAAGTGGTCCATTGGCTTTCAAGCAAGCCCAAACCAAACTTAGGCAAACTAAGCTAAAGCATCAGACTGCTCTTCAAGCTTGGAGTAGACTTTCAATGTATTTCCAAAGGGATTAGGCCAAATGTAAAAAAATTCATTATTTGCCCTTCTATATTTTTGATACAAGTTTAATAAAAATACTTATTACATTTGTTTTTGGCTTTACTCTTTCTGTCACATATCTTTGTTTTCATGTGTATGAACTCATGGATTCCCACATGGTTGGATAATACTTCTTTAAATACTTGCCATTAATTATCCTTCTGTGTGGCTCACCTTCTAAAGAAGCAAGATGATAGGCTTCTCCTCTAAGAACCTTATGTATTTTAAATGGTCCCTCCCAATTTGGAGACCATTTACCATATTCTGGGCTTTTAAATCCAACTGGTAAAATGGTTTTCCACACTAATTCTCCTTCAGAAAATAATTTACTCTTAACTTTCTTGTTATAACTTCTCTCAACTTTCTTTTTCTGAGCCACCAAATGATTAAAGGCCACAATTCTTTTTCCTTCTAAATCTTGCAACTCAATCGATAGTGCCTCTGAATATTCATCCATAAGAATATCCAAATGCTTGGCCAGTCGATTGGATCTCACTGTCACTTCCAAAGGTAATACAGCATCATGCCCATAAACCAACTCATATGGAGTTGTATTTGTACTATTCCTTTTGGAATTTCTATAAGCCCAAAGTACTTCTGACAAGAGATTATGCCAATCTCTAGGATTGTCTTCAATCATTTTCTCTAAAGTATTTTTGACAATCTTGTTTGTTGCCTCAGCTTGTTCATTTGCCTGGGCATAATATGGTGAGGAATTTAATATCTGAATACCATATGTACCTTGATCTCATCCCCATGGAACACTGTACCTTGATCGACAGTGATAGATTAGGGTAAACCAAACCTATGTATCAAATTCTTTTTCAAGAATTCAATAACTTGGACTTGTGTCACCATTTTTAAGGGTATTGCCTCTACCCATTTGGTAAAATAGTCAGTGGCTACCAATAAATAAGAATGTGCTTTAGAAGATGCTGGGAAAATTTGCCCAATTAAATCCATTGCCCATCCTCTAAAAGGCCAAGGTTTAACCATTGAATGCAGGCTGGTAGCTGGCACCCTTTGAATATTGCCATGCTTCTGGCAACTCTGACATCCCTTTGCATACATTATGCAATCTTTTCTAATGGATGGCCAAAAATAACCGTACCTGTTAATTAGCCATCTCATTTTATCACCAGCTTGACGGGCCCCACAAATTCCTTCATGTGCTTCAGCCATAGCTTTCATTTGGTCTAATTTACCAATACAAAGCAGAGTCAAACCATCATGAGCCTTCCTAAATAAATCATCTCCCATGATAACATAGTTTAGGGCTTGAAACCTCACCTGCCTATTGCTTTTTTCGCTGGGATTCGATAGGTACTTTATTAAAGGGAATCTCCAATCTTCTTCTGTCACATCCAAAGTGAGAATAGGTAGGAAATTCCTACACCTATTTTTGAGTGCAGAAAAGTTTCTTTTCTGAATTCGAATCACCCTTTCCTGAGCTCCTTTAGGTATTTTTAGTCCAGAAGCTGCTTGAGCCATCTCATTAGCCTCCTTATTCTCCAGTCTAAACCTATGTGTGAATGTGATATGGTCAAAGAAACTAATTAATCATTTAACCTCAGTTAAATACTCTTCCAGAGCATCACTGACACATTTGAACTTTCCCAAAACTTGTTTAATGACTAACTGGGAATCTCCAAAAACCTGGAGGCTTCTAATCTTGAATTCTATGGCCAATTCTAAGCCAATTATCAAGGCTTCATATTCAGCTTGATTACAAGACTATACATGTTGTGCTTCCAACTGATATACAAATTGATACATTTGCCTATTTGGTGCAATCAACACAATACCTGCTCCAACTCCTTCATCTGTTTTTGAACCATCAAACATCAATTTCCATGGTTCACTTTCCACCAGATTGACTTCATATAGGCCTAAATCGACAGAAGTGCCAGGGTGTTCCACCAAGAAGTCGGTCAAAGCTTGCCCCTTGACTGCTTTTTGTGGCACATATTTGAGACAATACTCAATTAATGCTAATATCCATTTACCCTGTCTCCCCCTTAAAATTGGTTTAGACAACATATATTTAATAACATCTATTTGTGCTATCACAAACACTTCTGTTGGCAGCAAATACTGCCTTAATTTAATGGCTGCAAAATAAAGTGTCAAACACAATTTCTCAACAGAATTATATCTAGTTTTAGCATCATTTAACCTTCTACTTAGGTAGTACATAGCTTGTTTATGACCCATATCATTTTCTTGAGCCAATAAACAACCAATCGACAGGTCAGAAGCTGATATATATAATTTCAAAGGCTTTCATGCTACTGATGGCATAAGCACTAGAGGGTTTGTCAAGTATTTTTTGAGCAAGTCAAAAGCTTCTTGATGGCACACTTCCCATTTAAACTCATGGTCTGACTTAATTTTCACTAAAGGAGAGAATGCTAAAGTTTTCTTGGCCAAATTAGCTATGAATCTCCTCAAAAAATTTACTTTTCCAAGAAAACTTTGCAACTCTTTCTTGTTGGCTGGAGGTGTTGCCCCCAAAATGGCTTTGGCTTTATTAGCATCCACTTCTATTCCTTTGTGATGTACTAAAAAGCCTAAGAAATTTCCAGCATATACTCCAAATGCACACTTTAAAGGGTTCATTTTGAGTTTATATGTCCTCATTCTTTGAAATGTCTACTGCAAATGTTCTAGATGCTCATCAAAACTGTCAGATTTGATGGCTACATCATCTATATAAACTTCTAAATATTTTCCGTTCCAATCATGGAAAATGAAGTTCATTGCCCTTTGATAAGTTGCTCATGCATTCTTTAATCCAAAAGGCATGACTACCCATTCAAATGTCCTTAAGGCACCAGGACATCTAAACGTTGTCTTATGTGTATCTTCTGGGTTAATAAAGATCTGATTATACCCAGTATGTCCATCCATAAAGGACAAAACCCTACTCTTGGCTGCTGAATCAACTAACAGATCAGCCACTGGCATAGGATATTCATCTTTAGGAGTTGCTAGATTCAAATTTCTAAAATCTATACACACTCTTAACTTACCATTTTTCTTCATTACAGGGACAATATTAGACAGCCATTCAACATACCTGGCTGTTCTAATAAAACCTGCATTGAACAACCTTTCGATTTCTTCCTTAACCAATAAGGTGACTTCATTAGTCATCCTTCTTGGAGGTTGTTTATGAGGAATAAAATTTCCTTTAATTGGGAGTCTATGCTCCACCAATGTTCCATCTAATCCAAGCATTTCTTCATATGTCTATGCAAAGCAATCCATATACTCAGTGAGCAAACTAACTAGTTTGCTCTGACATTCATTAGATAGATTAGCATTTACATAGATGGGCCTCTTACAGGCCTTACTTCCTAAGTTATATTCCTCTAAAGGGTCTTGCACATTTGCCTTGAGATCATCAAGTTTGGCAAGAGCCGCCTTCAGATGTTCCAGTTACACCTCTTTATAACTCAGAGGGCTTTTGTCGATTACACATTCTGCCCAAGAACAATTAGGCAAACACTTAGGGCTAAACTTACTTTCTAAAAAGAAATAAAAAAAGCCTAGAAAAGGTAGATTTAATTACATCAGCTGTTTGTCTTCTTCTATTACTTGCACTTGCATCACCCCTCATCTTCAGCAATTTCCTCTATCACAAGCCTCTTCTGCTTCTGCATCAGGCTTAGTTTGGCCAATTCCTGGCCTATCTGCTTGAAACCTTCCTCAATGAAGGACTTGAAACCTTCAGTTGTTAAGCCTTTCCCTTGGGATTTGACTTCTTCTTTATCAATCACAACTGGGCCCAAATCCTCATCATATAGCACAGCCTCTATGTTGTTGACATCAACAACAAAAGGATTTGCTTCAGCCCAGAAGACTTCCATTCCTTTTTTATTCTGACCACCACCAGTTAGAAAAATCAATGCTTGGTGTAGAGATGAAGGTACACACCCATTAAAGTGAATCCAATCCCTACCTAGGAGCACATTGCAATTAGAAGTGGAGTCTATTACAAAGAAAGTTGTTCCCATTAACCTGGAACCAACTTGAAGCTGTAAAACTACTACTCCTCTAGTCTGAGATGATCTACTAGAAAAATTACTTATATTTACCTTAGTAGGAAGTAGGTCATCGACAGACTTACCAATAGCTTTCAGTGTCCTAGATGGGAGAATGTTGACAATAGCCCCATTGTCTACCAACACCTTTTCCACTGGTACCCCATCCAGAAAAGCTTTAACATACAGAGGCCTCAGATGTTTAATAAGCTTATCTTCTGGTTTTTGAAGTATAACTTTCTTCCCATTGACAGACTTAATGACCTCGATTGATCTCAATGGCTTGGCCTGTGTCTCAACTATTGCTATCTGAACAGCTAGTTCTGTCAAATCTTCAACATCACCTGCCAAGTTATCTGGCTCGTTTGGTTTGGCCTGAAACCTCTGTGGGATGGCCATAATCATGTTGCACTCCTTAGAAGGGGGTAAAGAACCAAAATGAATGGCAGCCAACTTTTCTCCAAAGTCACCACCAGAACAGTCTAATTTCACTTCATCTTCTTCAACCCTTTCATTAACATCCTTGTTATCAATGACCATCTCCTGATCTTGATCATCTTTCATTACCACATCTTTTTTGTTATTGTTATCTTCTTCATCAGATCTTTTTCTAACTGTTTCAGCTTTTGCCTTAACAAAGCCTTCTCTGAAAGCTTACCCACAGGTCTATCTTCAGACTCTTCTAGTCCCATTTTCCTTTTCAAAATCTGAATTGGTTGCACTGGATGGGTTTTAGAAGTTGAACCTTTCACTTCTTTTCCTTTAGCAGCAGGAACTGCAGGAACCAATCCTTCCCTTGTCCACACTAAGTCTTGTTTTCCAGATGGTTTGTCCTCTGCAGCAGTGGATATCATAACATGAAACCTTCTTTGCTCTTTCCTTTTATGAGTTCTTGTTTCTCCCATTGGTCTCCAACCACTCATGGGAAACTTTGGATATGACACTCATTGCCATCCCAAATGAGATGGTATTGGAGGTTTCACCATTCTTGGCTGGACTAGTTACATTTCTGGCCTCACTCTTGGGCCATGATGCTGCTGCTAATATCCTCCAGATGGTCTTGCCAATTGTTGATGCCCTCCATATGGCCTCCTAAGTTGTTGATGGCCACCATGTGATGTACCAAATTACTACTGATGGCCATTATATGGCCTAGTCAGAACTTTTGGGTTTCCATAAGGCTTAGAACCCTTATGTTGATTGAGCATAGTCCTCACATTACTAGCTCCAACCAAGCATGGATGAACAGGTGCTCCCTGGAATAAGAATGGAGCATCATCCTTACCATAGTTCTCTGCAGGTCCAAAAATTCCAGGATCTGTTCCATCATAGAACAAACTATCGTTATCAAAAATTTGTAAATCTCCACTTCCCATAGTATTAAATCTCAGGCCAACATCTTTTCCAATTTATTGAATCCCATTAATTACAATGGCCTTAGTTTTTTCTTTCTCAGAACCACATCTGAAACAGATGAAACTTTCATTTGGTTCCTTTTGAACTCTTTTTCCTTTTGCTTCTTTTGCCATTTTCTCCAGCCTTTCTTTGTGAAGTTTTTCCAACTCCACCAACAGAACTCTAGGATTTTTCCCTTTTTTCTTCTGATCAGTAGCCACCATATTGATTTCCACCATACTAGGAAATGGATCACTGTCAACTGCCATTACTCCTTTATCTTTCTCGGCATATTTCAACATCCCTTTCTGAATTAAACCCTGCACACAATTGTGAAATGTAACACAATTATTAGTAGAATGTCTGAAAGAATTATGCCATTTGCAATATTCCTTGCCAACTCTGTCCCTTTCTTTAGGAATGTTGTGGCCTGGAGTTAAAGTTAAAAACTTATTTGTTAACAACTCATCAAATAATGCATTTGCTTTAGACAAATCAAAAGAATATTGTCTATGTGATATAGCTACATTCTTTTTGGCTGGTTATGTTGCTGGCATGCTTACAGGTTGGTCCAGCTTTCTTAATGTCTCACAAACCACAGGTTTTTTTACCTATTACTTGGGCAACATCTATGTCAACTTCCATGTCAAATTCGATTTCTTGATAATAAGTGCCTAATGAGGCTGCATTTCTATGTTGTTCTTCTCTGAGAATGGCCTCATAACTAGTTGCTCTTGAAGACAACTCAAATAAATCCCTAAACATCATGCCTTCAAATTTTTTTCCTAAGATCAAAATCTAAACCATTTTGGGCTAATCTTATTACTTCTATTTCAGGCATGTATACATGACCATGGTTTTTTACTTTCTTAAACCTATCGATGTACTGTTCTACACTTTCTCCTTGTCTTTGTTTAAATTTTGACAAGTCCACCATTGTTACTTCAGGTTCAGTTCTAAAGAACTGAGCATGAAACTGATTTTCCATATCTTGCCAAGTGTGAACAGAGTTCTCTGGCAAGTTAATAAACCAAGTAAATGCCACTTTCGACAAAGAATGAGGAAAGAGCTTTAACTTTAAATTATCATCATAACCAGGTTCTCCACACTAGAGTATGAATCTGCCCACATGTTCTATGGTTGATTGTCTTTCCTCCCCTGTGAACAAAGTAAACTCAGGAATTCTGTAATTCCTTGGAATGGGAATTGTTTCTATCCATGGAGGGTTAGGACTCCTAAACATTGGTCTATCTGGCCTTCTCAAGCCTGGACCATACATTTCATGTATGATGTTCATTATTTGTTGTCTGTTAACTTGAGGTTCTAAATATTGTTGTTGTTGTCCTCCTCCTTCAACCTCTGATTGGAAGTAAGGATTAGGAGGGCCAGGCCCTCTACGCCTTGGATGCATCATGTAGGGTTCAAAATATGGTGGAGGCATGGTAAAATCCCTTGCATCTTGAGGCCTTACTTGATTAAGTGGCCTATTTCTCTGTTCTACCATAGCCTGATAACCAGGCCCTTCAAATGCAAGATTATCATATATTTGTGGCCTTAGTTGCCCCCCAGGTCTCATTCCCATATTATTTACATTGTAATTAAACACTGGGTTTGTATGATATGTGGGTTGTTTCCTCTCAAACATTGGATTTATGTTTATTCCCTCCTCATATCTCTCTTGGAGTGTGGGAGGTCTATAAAATGATACAGGTTCACTTACTTTTTCATGCTGTTGAGGAGCCATTTGGAACTTAGGTTGTGCTTTTTTCCCTTGCGTCTCCTCTCCAATCTTTCTTGATTGACTAAGCTTGATGTTGGCTTTCTCAAACAAAGCCATTAAGTCATCAATCATCACTTGGTTCTCATACGCTGACATGGAACCAATTGCTTGCTGGGTATGCAGCAAAAGAGCCCTTCTTGGATCAACTGGTGGACAACTGGATTGGCCAATTTTGGCCATTTCCTTGGCCTATTTCTTGCCTAGCCACTAAATGGCCAGTAGTTAAGTTGTCTTGTACTCCTTCAATTCCATCATTCAACTCTTCTTCATCTTCGACCCTTTTCTCAGGATCTTCAATGACTTCATGATGTTTCTTCCTAGCCATCACTCCAAATTAGACAGGTCCCACCGGGCATGCCAAAATATGTTAGCAAAAAATCTGGTCTAGGCCAAATTGACAGATGTGATTTGACAGAAAACCCAGAATTTCACAAACAACAATAGATCAAGCAATTGTGGTCTGAACGTTCTATGCCTTAGCAGATTCAAGGACTTCTTTGGAGGCTGTAATGCGAAGAAACAAGAAGGAGTAAACTAAAAATCAATTGTTGAACAAACAAACTTGGAATTTAATCAGTAAAATTAAATTTCCAGTTCAATGTACAGGACAATCGACAGAGAACTCTTAGTTACAGAAACTGAACTACAGATAGACTACTCCTAAGTAAGAACTAGATAAGTTAAGTTGCTCCTAATGCTATAAAGGTTGTAAATTTGTTTGAAGATCCTTCTAACTTCGAATTTCCAGCTTTTATATTGCTGGTCTTCAAACTCCACTACTGCTCTACTGCCACGTGTCCCATCATGTAGCCAGCTACCTCCATTTCAATGCCCATGATCTTTGCAACTGCCAGTAAATGCTTCTCTGTTATAGCTTTTCTCCTTCTAGGAAACGTGACACGTATCCTGTATACCTTGCATGCTAACTTTATGGCTTGACATCTGGGCCATGTTTGGCCACATTCCACTTCACTACTAGATGAATCGACAGGAAAGCTGCAATTGCCACGTCTGTCTCTTTGACTCTTTCCTTTTTGTCACTTGCTTTGTATTCCAGACTTCATATTCACCCACTTTTCACTTGTAAACTTGTTGAAACTCATGGTCTTTAAACCTAGCATCCACTGGACCAATTCTTTGTATTTGTTCCATGCAATCGACAGAGAATATACAATTTTAGCGTCAACATATATATATGTGTGTGTTAAAACAATTTTATTGTGATGTTCGTTCACAGGCAGCACTTGCCTTTTTAAGGTTCACCCCAATTGAATTACAGTTTGAAAAGTTGACAATGGTAATTGGTTATGGTTTGGATAAATATGTGACCCAATATGTGACCCACGTAACTGGATTGGGTTGAAATTAAAGGTGTAAAAATGGCCCGTCCCCATTTATTCGGACTCGAACTCGAGCCGATCCACTGTCGAGCCTAGCGGGCTCAGGCCAAAAACCAAACAAGGTCAACTCAGGACATTTGCATAAAATCTCAGCCCAGGCCCAGGCCTAGGGGGTACTCGGGCCTGAAGTAGGCCAAGCCTGATCATTTTTTATATTTTTCACTAAAATAGCTTGAAAATGACATTGGGTCTCGGGCGAGTCGGCTAGTGGGTCTTGAGCAAGCCAGTGGGTCGGGCCTCGAGCCGGGCCAAGGCAAAAAACACACAGCCCATTTAACGTTCCACTTTTTATTACCCGATTAACATGCCTGAAGGCTTACATCATTGCATAAAAAGAAAAGTTTAACCCTTTTACATCTATGGCGTTCCGCCAACAAATATAAGGTTTCGTGGCCAACAGTTATAGATGATCATCGACCTTGAACCTCTTGCCAATGTACACCTAAAAAATAATTAGTAACATGAGAAGAATATAAAGTCCAATAGGGATTCCAACATATAATTCTAAACAATAACAATATACAGATAGCTATGATCATGAATGTATCATGAAATACAATATGGATAATGTGACAATTTAATATCTCAAAATATACTTATATAAGTACATTTCCTCCAAAAACATCTATGTTATTTAATATCACAAGATGTAAACCACCTATTTCCTTTCTAACTTTCCATTTGGTCCAAAAGCATTTCATGACAACACTTCATTCTCTCATAAACCCTTTATATTCAATAAAAAGAGTTTCATCCTAATACTTGTTTTGAAAACACGTTCACATACACAAGTCATAATCCAAATCCAAATCTCAACCCGCTACAGCACGCGTGCGTGCACACACACACACACACATACACATATATAAACACATCTACTACCTTCCCTAGCCATAGGCCCAAAAGTAAGGAACCCACACAATGATAAATAGATAGCATAACTCCAAAATACTAACAACTGAAAGTAATACATACTTTCATTTTCACTGGCCTACAGCACGAATAACAAATGAAACAAATCACATAATACACCTAATGCCTTACTGGCCTCACCCGGACGGGAATGCCCTGCAGGTCACACTTTACCTGGCGCAAACCAGAAGAGAAAAGAACCTATCTCAATGCGTCACGTTTTACCTGCCTCACCTAGAGAGAAACGGACATCAATTCACATTTTACTGGGCGCAAACCGAATGGGAGAGGAACCATATGCAAGGCGCCACGCTTTACCGGTTTAATCAGAGAGAAACGAACCTCCCAAACAATATCACAAAATGCACAATGGCATAGCTAAAGCACAAGTGTAATACATACACATAAGCTATTCAACAACAATAATTTCATCATCTACCAATGACCAAGGACAAAACCTCAAACGTTTAGATACAAGACCCTCAGCCAAAACCCCTTTTGATTATCAAAATCTCAATTTGTTACACACAACCACAAGCCAACACTACTAAATGATAACCCAACAATCACAATTAATTCCCTTTTCAACAACCAAGACACTAGGTCAATCCCATAACACATAACATGACCAATACTCAATTCTGCCCCTTTTCATTTAATTATGCTCTTAATAATAAAATAGGGTTTTTCCCTATTCTCAATATAAACATAACAAGCTAACTCCTGATTAACCAAAACAACAAAAATTTTCAATTTCAATTCCCAAGAATCAAACCGTAACCCCCCCCCCTTTTACATGATTTCAAAAATCCATAACAAACATGGTTTTAATGTAATAAAATCTATCATATGTCTATATATAGATGAGATATTGAAGAGGAGCATAGAAATCCCTACCTCTCGAAACAAAAATGATTTTTTCAACACACTGACAGCATATATACACGACTCATCGCGGCCGCGGTCTAATTCTTCGCGGGCGCAGCATTGCCGACATTATAGGTCGTGGGCGCGATCCTACAGATACATTAGTCGCAGGCGTGACCATGGGGTTCACAGGCACAATCAAGTTATTCGCGGCCTAACACCATGGCCCACTGCGACAACGCACTCCTTCCTTGGGCCTGTAGACGCGCCCTTGGGCCTCACTATAGTTCAGGACTCAAAAATTTGTCACGGTTCTTAATCTGAACCAAAGAGTCCAAATCCGGCAAATCGTTTTGAGAAAACAGATTTTTAGAAAGAAGTGTCAAACATGGACTACTTTGCCAGATACAGAGTCGCCACCTAAATATTTTATTTTGGAAAATTTAGGAAATCTTGACTTGTTGCCTAAGGCCACGTGTCCGTCATCACCAAAGTTGCCTCGGCTCGGGAACTTGGGTACGATTGGGGAAGGTCACTTCGTGAGCACCCCCGCTCACCCGATCAAAGATCGGCCTCTACTAACCATGATATCTAGTTTTGAAAATATTATGCATTCTTATTCCGGTTATTAGCCTAGATTTACTATGTGATGCGCACAGCATACAAGTATAGACTGGATCGCCTGAATTGAAACAAAACATTTCATGTTTGTTTTCGAAAACGGTTTGCTACTCGCAAGTAGGCTTAAAATGCAGATTTTTGCCACCCTCAGGTGGGCTTAGAAAAGATGGTTTTGCCACTATCTAGTGGGCTTAAAACTCACAGTGAATGAATTGTTCCAACCCAAATAACCCAACCTTCACCCACAGGCATTCAGGCAGATATATCACATAAGCACATAGCCTCATGGTAAGCATGCTATCATGGCAGTCACTCACACACATGCAAGGATGCTAAAGCATAAAACTTACCGAGTACTCCAAGCCAAAACAGAAGCTAATTAGAAATCCATGCATGATCCTAAATATACAGAAATGCCTAATGCAACACATGCAGAAATGCAACTAAGATAGGCTCGGCTATTCTAAACATGGCATGTGAAATGCTACAACTAACAAGTATTCAACTTGGAATTGAAATACAATGCAGTTAGTATGATGCGTCGAGCCCGATGCATGCAAGACAGATGAATGAATGCAAACATGCTATCATACTGTATGCTAATTGAAACATGCCCTAATCTAACCATCATAAGCTGGTAAATAAAAGGGAGAAAGACATGGGGTTGGAAGACATACATCACACGCACGCACACTTATTACAACATTGCCCTCGCTTGGGGGATCCGAATAAATAATATACAGTCCCAAATAAACAATACAGTCCGAATAACTACAAAATCCTAATTAATTAACAAATTAGACTAGGAAAGCTGTAAACTAGCATGCAAGCTAGGGACTGCCTCGACTCTGCTCTGGATGATGAATGATGCACGTTCGGGTTGCTTGGCACGGAAATCCATCGCGATGCCCCAATTAGCCTCTGTTTGCAATTGATGTCGGAATGCTGTGCAAGGCTTTTGAAAGCTGCTGATTTCTGATTTGCTGCAACAGAGAGTAGGAAAGGGGCATAGCAATGTATTTTCACGTATGTATGCATGCCTCGATCCTCGTGCCACCAATCACGCATCTCGATGCATGATGGCCGAGGACTCGAATTGCACAACTCAATATGAAATGAATGCACATATAAACACAACAAGACCGAAACTCCATCATGGGTAATCCGAAGTGTCGGTGACCGGGATTTGAGACACGTTCCGTCACTCAGAGTACGAAACGTACCTCGTTTCCCGTGCTCGGGCTAACTCCTATCCCAAGCACAATGCAATATGCATGACATGCATGAGTGCAACTAATATACAACCTAACATACACAATGCTATGAAATGGCATACACAATGCTCGATGTAACACGGCATACACAATGCTCTAACATACAACCTAGCATACACAATGCAAAGGACTAAGATGGTACACACAATGCAATATGGGCTTACACCAATATGAGTGGACCTCAGCCACACTCACATCAGAGGCCATGAGATGAAAATGAGACACTCGAGATGCGCGCACACATGCACGCAAACCGAGGACCGATCCTAGGGCACGAATGCCACTCTGGCAAGGCATGGGATATGGCATACAAACATGCAAATTTCAACGCTAAAATATGATGCTAAACAGCCCCGAAACATGGCAATATGGCACCCGATGCATGAGATAAACCCCGAAACACGAAACTAGGCACGTGCAATGACCTATAGCTATACAAAGCATGCATTATTTGATCATGAAGCATGAAGACAGGGTCAAGGCAGTCCTAAAACATGAACTTTTCCAGTTTAAAGCATGGCCAAAAGATGCTAGCAAGATGACTTAAAATAGGATGCAAATTTGACTAGCAAACATGGATTACATGGCAAGTATAGGATGCACATAGAATCTCACCAAACCAGAAAAAATCAGTGAATAAAACATTCCAAAATAGGCCCAAATAACCACTGATATGCAATCATGGCATGCAAAATGATGAGTTACTTTAGAGGGCCATGCAAGGAGTTATTAGGCACATACAAGATAGACATGAAGCATGACCAAAACAACTCTGGAAATCAAATATGGTAGTCCCAAAACTCACCAAATTGACCCTAAAATGTGACTTCAAAGCATGCAAGATAGGGTCTCTTTGGAAGGCCAAAATGACCACCAAACAAGTCAAGGTGAGAGGGGGTCACCCCCCTCTGATTTGGAGGCTCAAAAGAGTGTGCTAGCCACTGAAAATCCACTGGATTTCAGTGGCTAGAAGGCCAAACCAAGCATGCAACAAGAGCTTAGGTGTAAGGCTCAAAATAGGAGACAATCAAGCATACAAAGAAGCATGAGACCTCAAATAAGAAAATGCCCTTAATAAAACATGAAGATGATGTCAAAATAAGCCTTTTTTCCAGTTTATAACAAATCTCAAAAATGAACACAAATAGGGCTAATCTATCATGCGAAAATGGCCCTACAAGAGAGATAGAAAGCAAGAGGCAGTACCTGGCCTCAAACAGTGATGAACCCTTCAACAAATTTGAAGAGGGGCTCAAAATAAAGCACTTTACAGTTTGGCTCAAAGCCCAGAAATGCTCACAAGTTAGGCTAACATATCATGCAAGAAATAGGCCTAAAAGAGGGATAAAGGGAAGGGGGTAACAAATGGCCTCAAACAGAGAAAGTTCCTTCATCAAACATGAATATGAGCTCAAAATAAGACTATTTCCAGTTCGGGCCGGAGCCCAAAAATGTTTGCAAGTATGGCTTATAAATGAAACAAGAAAAGACTAGAAAAGGGGGGGAAAGAAGACTCACCCTTGAAGAGTAGCAAACCAGCAGCATTTGGACCAAATTTCTGAGCTTCCAACCTCTGGAAATCAGCCTCAAAGTGTGGGAATGGAGGATGGAAGTGTGGTGCTATGAGGTGTAGGGTTAATGGTGCAAGAGGCTTAGGGTTTTGGAGCTTGGAAGAGAAGGAGAGGGAGGTTGTATGTATAATGCTTCTAAACAATTTTTTTGTCCCCCCAAAATGCAGCTGGAGCTGCTGGTTTTATAGAGGGAGAGAAGGGAAAAAGGGGGGGAAAATCAAATTCAAATTTCCCCCCCAAAAGGCTGACCCTCAGGTACAGGGTTTGGAGGAAAACAAATTGGACACCTGGAACACACTTGGGGAGGGGGTCATGGCTGGCCAGCTCAAAAGGGCCAAAGTGGTCATCCAACTAGGTAGGTGGCCGGCCTGCCACATTTTCTGGCTGGCCTGCTACTTTTCAGGACAAAAATGGGTCTGCCGGAAAGAGAGGTGGCCGGCCAGTGATAGGGAAGTCCAATGGTGGCCGTCCAAGTGTCCAAATTGAAGCCCTAGAAGTTAGCTTTCCAATGGTGCAAACCTTGCATTAAAATTCCTCCTGTGGAAAAAGTTATGCCCTTTTTGGTGAAGCCGCGCAAATTCGGTCCAACCGGAGTGATGCCCTACTTCAATCAACTATATCTCCCCCGTCCGGAATTGGATTTAGGAGATTCTTGAGTGCAAAATGAAGCCCTTGAAGTCTTATTTCCAACGGTGGTGTCCTCATAGCTTGATTCCAAGTATGCAAATGAATAGGCCCAATTCGGCGAGGGCTGCTCGACTATCTCTTAACAATTCATGCCCATTTTCTCCTCCAACTGGATTTCTTCCCTTTTCTCCTCTTTTCTTCAACTTCAAATCCCTAAGTAAGGTGTTTTGAAAGATTTTTCAAAGATTTCATCTCTCTTTCATTCATTTCCACTTTGTCCTTGCTCGGTTTACCGAAAAGCACAACATTTGACAAAATGCGAGCCTCGGATTATTGTAAAAACTTTATTTCAAAAACGTTTTGAAAGAGAGGGTTTTAAGACTAAAATCTTTTGATCAAGATTGTTTTGGTCCAGAACAGGGGTATGAAGTTGAGATTTGACTCTCTCCTTGCCGAAGAAATTGAACCTTTGCCCTGCACATCTTTCTCCACCATGTAAACCATCAGTCGCGTCCAAGTCTTAAGGGCGGTCAAAAATGGGGTGTCTACAGTTGCCCCTCTTTGACAGAACTCGGAAGTCAAGAAGTGACGGGAGTGAATGCCAAAGCCCAGAGACGACCCATTTTTGACAAGGCCGAAGACTTGGACAAACAAACAAAGTACAAACAAATAAATGGTTGCGCCCGCAGGCTGCCTACGTATCCCTTTGCAAGGAATCAAACCAGCGTAGTTCAGGGGCAGGATGCAAAATGATATATAGAAAGATTTTCATAATTGGACTTATACGCTACGCGAAGCCGGTTTGAAGATTGGACTTATACGCTACGCGAAGCCGGTTTGAAAATTGGACTTATACGCTACGCGAAGCCGGTTTGAAAATTGGACTTATACGCTACGCGAAGCCGGTTTGAAAATTGAGGATTCATTCAATGCATTGCAATGTAGTGGCTAAAATGCAATGTAATAGCTAAAAGGTAAAAGTACCTTACAGGGGCAATTGGCAATGACTTACCTCGACAATGTCCTACCTCATGCTGATGTGGGAATCTTCCTCTTCTTCTTAGTTGAACCACAGGTACTACTTTTCTCCCTGACTATGGTTGTAGCTTTCCTTATTCTCCAACAGGGTGACAGACTAGGTTGGATCAGTATCCAGAATTGAGGCGCATACAGATGCTATCTCAATCTATGGGGCTGCTATGCAGATTTCAAGCCGAGGATATACCCCTAGGTATTTAAACCAGACTTTAGTCTCGGAAATCCCGAACCTTTGTGTTCTAGGCATGAGCCATTTGAACTCTAGTTTCCACCGTCTCAGTTGGTCTCCTAGGAACTCACTGTAAACATAGGCAGGTGGCTATACCAGACCATTGGAAGTCGTTCGGGCACGACAAACACCAAAGGAATTGCACCTTTAGAGGATTTAAGGTCTCCTAGACCGGAGAGTGCACAAGATAGTGCGATGAAATGCAAGTAAAATGCAAGTACGATGCGCAAAACAGCGCGAATGATGATGCAGGATTTAAGGTTCCCTAAACCAGACAATAAAACAGATACGATGCAATGGATGTAATAGATGTGATGCAATAGATAATAGATGCGATGCAATAGAGAGTACAATAGATGCAAAATGGTGACATACGCCAACCACGCTGGACTCGTGAGTGGAGGAAGAACAAAGAAAATCAATCAGAAGCGCGTTCCACGCAACCTAAGATAAATTCCAAACACGCTGAAATCGTGTGAGGAAGGGGACACTCAAACCACGCTGGAATCGTGAGAGGAGGTCCAAAAACAACCCGCCTAGCGCGTCTACAACGCAACCTGAGATAAGATCCAAACACGCTAAAATCGTGTGAGGAAAAGAACATTCTAACCACGCTGAAATCGTGAGAAGAGGTCCAAAAACAACCCGCCCAGCGCGTCTACAACGCAACCTGGGATAAATTCCAAACACGCTGAAATCGTGTGAGGAAAAGGACACTCAAACCACGCTGAAATCGTGAGAAGAGGTCCAAAAACAACCCGCCCAACGCGTCTACAACGCAACCTGGGATAAATTCCAAACACGCTGAAATCGTGTGAAGAAAACGACACTCAAACCACGCTGAAATCGTGAAATGAGGTCCAAAAACAACCCGCCCAGCGCATCTACAATGCAACCTGGGATAAATTCCAAACACGCTGAAATCGTGTGAGGAAAAGGACATTCAATCCACGCTGAAAACGTGAGAAGAGGTCTGAAAACAACCGCTCAAGTGCGCGCACAATGCAACCTGAGAAAGGATCCAAACACGTTGAAATCGTGTGAGGAAAAGGATACTCAAACCACGCTGAAATCGTGAGAAGAGGTCCTAAAACAACCCGCCCAACGCGTCTACAACGCAACCTGGGATAAATTCCAAACACGCTGAAATCATGTGAGGAAAAGGACACTCAAACCACGCTGAAATCGTGAGAAGAGGTCCAAAAACAACCCGCCCAGTGCGTCTACAACGCAACCTGGGATAAATTCCAAACACGCTGAAATCGCGTAAGGAAAGGGACACTCTAACCATGCTGAAATCGTGAGAAGAGGTCCAAAAAACAACCGCTCAAGTGCGCGCACAACTCAACCTGAGATAAAATCCAAACACGCTGAAATCATATGAGGAAGGAACAAAGAGAGAAACATAGGGACTTATCCCAGTGTTTCGGAATGGTATAAGCATTGGAACGTAGTCCGAATGCTTTTAACCGAAAGGAGAGAAACATAGGGACGTATCCCCGGTGTTTCAGAATGGTGTGAGCATTGGAACGTATTCCGAACACTTTTAACCGAAAGAGAGAGAAACATAGAGACGTATCCCGGTGTTTCGGAATGGTGTGAGCATTGGAACGTATTCCGAACGCTTTTAACCGAAGAGGGGAGAAACATAGGGACGTATCCCGGTGTTTCGGAATGGTTGTGAGCATTGGAACTTATTCCGAACACTTTTAACCGAAGAGGGAGAAACATAGGGACGTATCCCAGCATTTCAGAATGGGTGTGAGCATTGGAACGTATTCCGAACGCTTTTAACCGAAGAAGGAGAAACATAGGGACGTATGCCGGTGTTTCGGAATGGTGTGAGCATTGGAACGTATTCCGAACGCTTTTAACCAAAAAGGGAGACACATAGGGACGTATCCCGGTATTTCGGAATGGTGTGAGCATTGAAACGTATTCCGAACGCTTTTAATCGAAGAGGGAGAAACATAGGGACGTATCCCGGTGTTTCAGAATGGTGGGAGAAACGTGGGGACGTATCCCGGTGTTTCGGGACGTATCCCAGGGTTTAGGAAAGGAAGAAGAAACATAGGGATGTATCCTGGTGTTTTGGAAAGGAATGAGAAACATGGGGACGTATCCCGGTGTTTCGGAATGAAGGGAGAAACATGGGGACGTATCCCGGTGTTTCGGAAAAAGAGGGAAACATAGGGACGTATCCCGGTATTCCGGAAAGAGAGAGAAACACAGGGACGTATCCCGTTGTTTCAGAAAGAATGGAGAAACATAGGGACGTATCCCACTGTTTCTGAAGGAAGGAGAAACGTAGGGACGTATCCCGGTGTTTCAGAATAAAAGATGCGGGCATTGGAACGTGTTCCAAATGCTCTAAACCAAAGGAGGTCTAACCCGTCGCATGCGCGATGAGAAAGAATGATAATTGCAAGTGAAATGGTGCATAACAATGCAATGAATGAGCATAACAATACGAGATAGATGTGCATAATCAATGCAATGAATGGGTATAACAATGCTAGTGAAGTGGGTGCATAACAATGCAATTGGAACGTGCATCACGACGCAAGTGAAGTGGCTGCATAACAATACAATTGGAATGTGCATCATGATGCAAATGGAACGTGCGTGACAACGCATATTTGAAACAAAATGCCGAATAAGGGAATACAAGCCTTAACGAGACCAAATTCAAATGCGACCTCCGATTTACCTTTCGGAGGGGTTTGCAACATACTCAGCTCAAAAAAAACGGGCACACCCTGTTCATACCAGAGAGAGATAACATCTGCTGCTGCTTTAATTGCCATTCTGACTTGGAGTAGGCTTAAGCTTGGGGCCGAGATACACTCATACTTCAGAGTAGTGACAAAGCCTGAGGAGGTACATCCGGAGTACAATCACGGAATTTGCTGAAAGTGAAACACACTTAGAGGCTTCGATTTTTCCTCTTTTCTTTTGCTTTACAGTCTAGAACCCATATAGCTTCAGATAGGTCCTGGTTTTACTGTTCTCACATGACCTGGGTTGGACCGTGCGGTTTTATGAAAGAACGAATCTTGTTTTGCACAAACGTGAAGAATGGCACAGCACTTTGAGCACAAAACAATTTTATTTTTGAAATTGAGATATGAGTTTTCGACCAGGTATTGAGCCTACGACTGAACACGGTGAAAAAGACTTAACAACGAAAAACAAAAGGCAAACAACCTAAACACATCGAGACACGCTCGGAACGACTCAAAGCAAAAATCGAGACAAACAAAACAAGAGACATGACACACCAACGTGTTACAAAGACGAGAGATCTCTCAGTGCACGAGGAGCCAGTTTCTCCGGGTATTATTCCCACCCTTTCTCATTTGTGATTCTCACATCACTCGGCCCTCAGGCTCTGTTTTTCTGAAAAAGCCCTTTTCTCACTTTTTTTCTCAGCGCACATCTCTCTATTCTTCAATCTCTCATTTTTTATCCCTCCCCTGGGTGGTTGATGGATAAACAGAAAGTTGCGGGGTCTTGCCCCTAGCATTCCGCTAGATTCTTCTTCTTCTGCTCACACATACAGTGAGTTTCTCCCACAGAGGGGTTGCGCTACAACTGGGTGTGTAGCAAATCTGCAGCTAACATCGGTTGACGATGCTCTGCTGGGGAGTTTGGACGTGACCAGATCTATCCAGATGAGGGAGTGGAATATCTTGATCCATTCCAGTTCGTGCTTCGCACTTGGCTCGATACCTTGCTGCTTGGAGGATGAGAGAGCTTTTAGCCCTTTGCGATTAGCTTCAGTGGTGCCCTTTTCTGGCGAATACGGTGCCCTGTCCGGCAAGTAGAGTGCCCTTCTTGGCAAGTATGGTGAAAATGGGGGAAAGACAGGAAGCCTGACTCAACTGTGCCCCTAGTTCATTATTTTGACCATTTTTTGTTTTGGTTTTCTACTAAAACAATTTTGATCAGCATAAGAGTTAGATTAACATGCTTGTTCAACTTTCTGATTTAAAATCATGCAAGTCAGGCTATGAGCACTGAAAATTTTCCTTTTTTGGGTCCAAGAAAAAGGTTCAGTTTTGGAAAAAATGGAATAATTTTCGAGGAAAATTAGTCAACCTCAGTAAAAATTCTCAAAAACTATTTTTGCAAACGGGCCAATGCTCAACAAGCACGGAACCTATTCTTGAGACACACAACCTCAGATCTGGAGGAAAATTGCCCCTTGCTCGAAGAGAGCTGCATGGCAACGGAAAGTTGCCCCTTGTTTGAACGACACCGCGGCGCATTGAATGGCAACGGAAAGTTGCCCCTTGTTTGAATGGCACTGCAGCGCATTGTAGTCAGTCCTTAGAGTGACGAACACAACCAAATCCTCAAATACAGAGAAGACAAAGATGACCAGAACCATCGCATGGACACAATCAAATTGAAGTGTTTTACGGCTGGACTTCAAGATGTAGTTGCCTACGTATCCCAAAGATGGGAATCAAGCCTTACGTAGTTCAGGGTTAAGGTACACTTGAGTATTAACCTCTCCTTTTGCGCTCTAACTTTTGCCAAGGCCGCCCGATGCGGGTTTTCGACCTTGCGAGCTTCTTTTTCCTTTTCTTTTTAATCCTTTTCTTCTCTTTTTTCTTTTTTTCTCTTCTTTTTTTTTTTCTTTTTTTTTTTCTCTTTTCTTCTTTTTTTCTTTTTGCTTTTTGTATATATTTTTTTTGTCTCGCTCTAACTTTTGCCTGGGTCGCCCTTTTGGGTTTTCGACCCAGCGAGCCTCTCAAAGGGTAAAAGTGTAACAAGTCCATGCCAAATGGTTTTAGGATCTCGAAGCCATCTGTATCCAAGAGAGTGGCTGTTGTATCGATTTGCAGAAGGATCCACCTCCGGCTCTTCGAGCACATCGGACATTTTCACCCCTAATTCGAGGGGTGCTTCTGTTCTAGCTCCGCAAGCTTCTTCTGATGAGGTCTGATCTTCTTGATCTGACTTTGGTGCCTCTTGTTCGAGGGCTGTTTCAAATCTGGCCACACAGGCCTCATATCGCGGTTGACCGTTGAACACTCTGAATCCAAGGTCAAGGTTTGAAAGCAAAGGGCTCAAGTCTTAAGGCTGAGAGCGATCCTAAACTGCACAATCTCAAGAGCGATTCTACACAGGTCTTCGCAGGACCGCGCAAAACATTTTGTTTTTGAAAATTTTTAAGAAAGCGACAAATCGCTCGCGCTGAAGATAGTGTGAAACCAGTCTGGATCAAGCCAGGGTCTTTCTCAATACTCACGCTAACAAGCCCGATTTCACTCATTAAGGGCTTAGCACGCCTCTCTTTCTCTCAATTGATCAAAGTTTTGCAAATCCCGAGGAATTCCTTCCTCTTCGTTTTCACCGCAGTGTTCAAAAAGTTTTGAAAAACTTAGGTCATTACAATGACTTCAAGGCACAGAAAAGACAGAGTTCTTAGTCAAATACTGCCATCTCATTCAGAACTTCCGGCATAACTGGCACAAGGCAGAAGCAAATACGAGAGCGTGAAAATCACTGCTGTTTCATTCAAAATCTGTTGGCACAACTGGCTCCAAGGCAGAAACAGACTCAAAAGAAAACGAAAAGACAAACACAAAATAAGCAAGTGATGTCCGAGGTAACACCCCCGGCATCACCCGACTCCAACCAAAATAGGACTGACTCGGTACAACAAGACATACCCTAAACAAAAAGACTGACTCAAAACAAAGAGACAGACTCAAAATAACACAACAAGACTGACCCAATACCTAAGTCAGAATGTACAAAAACCAGCATTCACAAATGCTCAAAACAGTGCGTGCCATATACCATATCTGAAATAAACTGAACGCCGCCCGCAGGTGGTTCATCCCTCGATCACATCACATTATCCCCCACAAGTTCACTGATCAAGTGCCGATAGACTTTGCAGGACCTGGTGCGGGGATGACCCCATTGTCAATCAAATTTTGTATCTCGTGGCGGAGACGGACGCAACTGTCGGTGTCATGACCGGTTTGTTGATGGAAAGCACAGTACTTAGTCGGGTCATGCTTTGGAGGGAGAGGATCGGGTAGAGGTCGTTGCTCTAACGGTTTCAGATGTCCTTCCCTGAGTAGGACCCCCCAGGGCTTTAAACAAAGACATATAGAGTGGGGTGAAAACCCTCTTACCTCGGGGTAGATAGTCTGAAGTTCGGGGGTTTGAAGTGGATGCACCAACAAAGGGGGTGGCTGCTCTTGGTGTGGTTGAGGTGGCGACCGTGCCCACTTCGGAAGATCTTGCAGCTGCGTCACCGCTGGTGGTCGCATTCGAACTGCGAGGTAAACGCCTTCCTGGGCTGCTCCTTCTCCTGGTCAATGAGGCCCTGCTTCATAGCATCCTCGATCTGTACTCCCATCTCATGCAAATCTGAAAAGGTAGGGAAGGGGAGCACGATCATTTTCTGTATTAGTTTGGGCTGGAGGTTGCGCACAACCATCCGTATTTGATCCTTATCCGTTGGCCTAATGGTCATCATTGAGGCCTTGGCCCTCCAGCGGGCCACGAATTCTGAGAAGCTCTCCTTAGGCTCCTGCCTCGTCGTCCTCAAGATCACGGGTTGTAATCTCGATTTGGGTATTGTATGAATATTGTGCGGACGAAGGCCTTGGCCATCTCCTCCCAGCTTCGTTTCACTGAATCCTCCAATTTGGCGTACCAGATGGCCGCAATACCCGACAGGGTCCTGCCAAAAAGGGAAAGCTTCTGTAATCTTGTCAAGCCATCGGGCACAGAAACATCTGAAAACAAACTCAGGTGGACCATGGGATCTCCTGACCCGTCAAAACGGTCGATGTGAGGCATCTTGAACCTGTCCGGCAAGTGTCATAGCTGCGTTGGTGTACCCCATCCTCAATGTCCGGGATGGACTTTCCCCCCCTGGGATTTCTTGAACAACTTTTCAAGCTTGCTCAACTTCAACGCTGTCATGGTCTACCTCGAACTCAAAGGGAGAGTCCCGGTGGGTTGATTGGTGCTTTAGACAGCTGGGGTAAGATTGGGGGGCGGAGCCGGCCCTGTCGGAATGTCCATACCTTCCTGGACATTTGGCGCCTCCCCGGGTATTGGATCTATTGGTGGAGGGGAGCTTGATGCGAAGCAGATACTCCGTTTTGCTGTTACAATCTAGTGATTAGCTCTGCCTGTTGGGCTATGACCGCAGCCTGCTGTTTGGCAAATTTAGCTTGGCGGACAGCATCTTGCTGCATGAGTTTCATACTTTCTTGCATCTGGCGCATCATTGCCTCCATCCCTGATGTGTTCTGCTGATCCATCTAACTGACTGGTATCTATCCCTACAGTAGAAACTGAGACCTCAGCCTGACTGTTCACTGGTGGGGTGGATAAGGGCCACTGATCTGGTAAACTGCTGAACTTGTGATTTGTGCCTGACTGGCCCTTTTACCTTGCCTCTGGCAAAGGAACACTAATTGCCCTTGAACTGAATCTCTGACCTGACAAAGTCTATCAGCACAAGTTCGATGAACCTCGGGGGATATCTGTAACAACCCCCCATACTGTTTACCCGATAAATCACTGAATTACCTACTGATTACTGCTAAACTGGACTGCTTATGACTGATAAATTGAACTAACTGAAGTACTGAACGGACTGATTGAAAACTGGAACTGAATTGACTGAGCATATCTATTGTATTGCATTTTTATCTTTTCGATTAATTGATTATCTGTTCGTGTTTTTATGTTTAAGCTGCAAATTGAAGGCCTTATCGGCTGGCCGAATCGAAGATAGATTGATGTTTTGGGATCATTGGAAATTATGTGATTTAATGGTATATTTATCAGAAATGTGATTAGGTATGACTAAATTAGATTAAATATTGTTATATCGCAAACTTTGATTTATTTACCGAAATGCCACCTAGTGGCCATTACCTTACATACTTTAAGGCCTTGTTTATACTTAATCAAAACATATTCATCAACCTATTTTGAGTGCCCAACCGACCAAACAAGAGAATGAGAGAGAGAAGGAGTTGATCTTGTGATTTTGGCTTGGATTTTGGTAAAATTGAAGTGTAAATTGTCAAATTGGACTCCTAAACCTTGAATACAAGACTTAGGTAAGTGAATACAACCCTCTAATTGTGAGATTAAGCTAATTCTTGCATGATCCTTGCCTAATTGTAGAGTTAAGTCTTGTTCTAGTTCATACATGTAAGATTATAGCTTAATTCATGCATGCATGGTTGAAATGTTGAAATTTGAGTTGAGTTCATGGTAAATTGCACATGCATGTTCATAATTAGGCTTGAGTCCATGTTTTTCACCATGTTCTTGAAGAAATGAGTTCATTTGAACAAGCATTGGAGCTTTAAAATGGTTGGATTTCATGCATGTTTGCATTTCTCCATGTTTATGAA